>JADGIP010000067.1:0-50734 GCA_016618355.2 Astraeus odoratus | reverse complement strand
CGTTACCTTCGGAACTCTCCATTGTACAGGGTACTAGACGTGCGAATGTCAAATACGACGTGTGGCCACGAACCTCATGGCACACTTTCGATAAATTGACAGTGGCTTCTGTTTCTTCATTGTCGTCGTCTTCTGCGCTCGCTGGTAACGGAAGGGTGGTTAACGGTGTGCTGGTGCCGCTTTCGTGTAAGGTACTGGTCTGCTCTTCTGTCCTAACCCTTTTCTCAGGTTCGGAAAAGTCAGAGTCCTCGTCTCGCTTCCTCTTGCTGTTGGAAATCTGACGGAGCCTCTTCTCTTCGCGGTACCTTTCCATTTGCTTTAGTTTATCGACGATGTGACTGAGTGGAAGCGGGGCACGAGACTGCTGGACCTCATGCGGTCTCAACAGGGTTTCATACATCGCGATGTCTGCGATGAGATATTAGAACACTTCACGACCGTAAGCCGAGAGATAAATTGCCTGTAAATCCTGCCTCGTTGAGGGCGCTGACAGCGCGCATGACCTGTTCCATACAGGGGCTGAAACAGCATATACGAGAGGGGCGGTCTTTCTAATGAAACCCGATAAAGTGAGACATCGGGTACGTTAACCAAAGTCACACAGGGAAGCGTACCCTCAACGCCTTTTTAGCATGGCCAACAGCTTCCCAGGGAGCGGGGAGGTCAAGAAAGACTATGTTCAATATGGGTGATTAGCTGTTGGAGAACCATAACAATGCATACCAGCGTCTACCAGATTTTCTACTGTAAAGCCATCTTTGCATACATTGCGATGTGTAAGGGTGACAATGTCCTGCATACCATGTCGAATGAATTCCTCTCTGAGGGCAAAGTTAAGTTGCAAAGGAAGTTAACATTTAATTGCCTATCCTCACCTCGCCTTGTCGGCGCGGGCTTCGTGGAATTCGTAAGAGTATAAGTGACCACCACGACCGACCGTCCTCGCTACTGAATGGGAGAATGATCCCGATCCTGTACCTGGCCGAACGGATAAGCTGACGGATTGTCATGGTCATAAGGATGTAATAGATAAAAGAGGGTAGCTGTCATAAGATCCGATAATCCAAGAACGTGCGCACAGAAGACCCAAAAGAGGGCGTAAAGATCAATGGCTCCTGTACAGGGATATGGAGTATGGCTAGTAGAAATGAAGGGGTAGATTTCGTGTAAAAGATATGGAACAGGAATGGTGGATTTGCAAAGGAGACAGTCAGGGGCCGGTCAGATGCTCACCCGCTTCGATGACACGGCTGCCACACCGTATGTCTAGCCATGAGGTGATAAAAGCGATATCAGCAAGGTAAAGGATCTGTGTTCGGTGAGGTAGAGCCATTGTCCAGAGCTCGGGGGTAGGACGCAGGACATGAATAAAACCCTTGCCAGTACGCGAAGCGACTTTGGATCCATAGGGAATCCCAATCAGATCTGAGTGTCTGTAGTTGCCAAACCTGCTGTTGAAATCCTTTCCGGGAGTGATCAACAACGGTTGTACGTGTTCCCTGGTCTTGAAATCGAGATAACGATTGTCTCCTTGGAGCAGAAACACTCTGAGACTTACCTGCCAGATGATAACGACGTCGCCTGCAGCGACCTCGCGATTCGTGGACCACATTCAACGAGGTTGGGTGTAAAATGAATTTGTCATATAAGAGGTCGACACAAGTCAAATACAAGCGAAGAGTTTTTTTTCTGAATTTGAATTTATTTATTTATTTTTCCCCTGACGGCGCGGCGGTCCGACCATTTTTGGCTAATAGTACCGAATAGGTACCGAAGGTGAGACTGTGTCGTCGGACCTGAGGACCACGTGATGCTTTAAATAGTAAATTAACTCCTCCACACACTACACACACTATTCGGCACTCACAAAACGGTTAGATAATGCGGGGACTCTTTGGCTGAGGTGCGACATCCCCCGTGTCTAGCTGTTGCGCATAAATCAATGACTGTCCTTCAGTGGACGGAACTGAGTCAAAGGACATGCACTAGTTTCGATCTTTTGACGGGAATCGGTCACAGCACCACCCACTTGCTCCATACCAGACATTCCAGGGGCCAATCTCTATGACAGTTCGAGATACGATCTCCCAACTATCCAGTTCGAGTAACACCGGTTATTACTGCTATCCCATGTTGATATGACTGAAAGCTTAATTCACGTCCAGAAAATGCCAATACCCCTGTCACCAACAAAAAACAGATAAAATGCCTTCATTGCCTTCCTTGCATTTGCCTCCTCAAATCGTGTCTGCAGGCGAGACGGTTCACAGTTTAATTCAGTCCTTTTACATTTACACAGAGCTCTAAGGGGGTGCCATCCCCCGTCTAGCGTCTCCCTTGGGCGATAGCAGCGTACCTAAACGCCCGCTCCTGCCCAAGGCTCAGAGATTGTGTAGTGAAATCTAGTAGCTATGGATGACAAAGCCCCCCGTTTATCGTGTAGTGAGTGTTTCGTTGCTTATTCTCTGATGAGAGTACCCTATACTGATCATGTACAACCCTTGAAGTTGCCATAGTGGACTTTTCCCAAGACGTGAGTCGGCCTTCCATACTCGCTCTTTCCTTCCTATACCTACATAAAATCGAACCATAACGTTCCTTACTACAGATACGGTTCGTATATGTGACCGAGTCATTTTCTGATCTTCTTGGTAAGCTTCTCTTTGCAACGTCGTGCCTCCACCGGTGTGCAACGCTGAAATGATTCAGGCTGGGGAATTAGGGAGACGATTGGACGCTCAGGGTCCGATCTTGTTCACCCGGATGAATTTTCTGTGGTGAGGGAACTGCACTAGTGCGTCGATGCATCGTGAACTCGTGTCGCCTAATAATCTCCTTTCTTCTGCGATAGCGATACCATCCGTCAGGACAAGGCTGCAGTGCTTGCTTACCTGCGCCTTAAGCACAAGGATCCCCTGAAGGGGTATCTCCTCTGTGTTATCGTGAGCAAAGATACTCTTTATTTCATGTGCCATGCCTTTAATGTCCGTATGTCGATCGCGGTGCCTCTACCATGACATGCTAGTCCCGCACTGTGGTGCACAATGTGTTGGTCGGCAGCATTTCTCCGGCCACTACCGGAGCAAAAGCGCTCCAGAATGCAGCTACGGCACAAGAAGTCGACTTCGTCACGCCTGTCGCGATGAAAGACTTTGAATTCAGGGTAAGCTGCTTCTCCATGGCCCGTGTTTCCCTCTCAGTACATGAACTTTGCCCCGCATAAAGCGCTGGAGAGATCCTTCTCCGATGCCTCCGAGCCCACTCCCAGATTTTTGCACGCTGCCGGGGGAAGCGCCCGATGCCCAGCGGAAGGACGGGCTACTGAGCTTTAAGCCTCTCCCCAAGCAGTCTCCTCGCGTCGCATTAATCCTGGATCGTTTTTCGATCTACTGTCCCGTCCAATACAGCTCCAATGATCTTCTTCTCGAAACGACGACGATAATGGGACGGAGCTTTTTCGACTTTGTTGCACCGAATCACGAGGAGCGGGTGCGCACCTGGATAAATACTGTCAAGATGTGGGGAGTCAACGAGACGGGCCAGCCTTCTGATGGAGGCTTCGGCTATGGCAAATTTACGTTGTGGCCCCGAGGGAGAGATTCCAGGTAATTTTCGCCGCTCTCCTTCGGATATATACTCATACACACTCCAAGGGCTGGCCAGGCCGGTGTGTCAGATTTCGCATTCCGGCGTCGGGGCATAATCGCGCCGTCCAAGAGTCATTCTGCAAGGGCCTATGGCTACTCTGGAGCTAGCGCCTATCCCAGGCCTCAAATATCTTCATCTCAAATGGAAGAAATACCGGTGGATGCAATATTCTCGGCTCACTCGGACGGCATCTTACTCATTCTCCGTGCGACAACCATGGCCAGTACTCGGTCTGGATGTGGACCTTTACCGCTAAAACAACAATAAAAGGCTTCACTCGTCCATCCAACCCAGCTCCCTTTGTGTCAGCACCTATTGCGATATAAACACTGCGCAGGAGTCCTGGACGGAACGAAAAAACAAGGACTGTATACGGTACTCGATGTATTTTTGTTGTAATCTAGCTCTCTCCTTTTTTCCCCAAAAAACGCTTGCTATTTTCATGTAATTGTACAATACCCCCAATTTAATCAGGTGCCCTCGTGACCGAGCGTATATGCAAGGCTGCAATTGTTTCAAATACATCTGACTGCATCTAACCCTGTCTGTCTGATCCCGGTGAGACGTTTTGACGGACTCGGGGCCAATGCCACGCAAGCAGGTATTCCGCGAAAGCCGAATGGCCAGGCTTGTGCGCCAAAGAACGGGGTGGCGTATCTGCTAATAAGTCGAGCTCGGAGATCATAGCGCCACCATCTGCTCCGTGCGTGAACCTCCCTGCTTCCCAGTTATTTTTTGACGGCTGATATCGCGTATGTTTTTGTAATGTTCAAGATCTTCAATCCAAGTCCGGCTACGGCGCTTAACGAGAGGTCCAAGGGTCATGCACGTAGCGCCCCTGTGTCGATCCTCCGGTGACTTAACGTCCCATCTTTCTCAGGGCCCGAATATGGATGGACCTAGATTATTACCATGGAATGTGACACACACCGCAATGCGAAAATAACCTGCGATACAATTTTAGAGCGGAATGGAACCCCAAAATGGTGAGTAGCCATCACTCGCGAAAGATTGGTTCGTGCGTAACCCCCAAGCTGATGACAGACCCCCGCGCCATCAGACAGCACGGACAGTCGCGTCCGTCTCCATCATTCGTAATTTATAAAGCTGCATAGCGCGGTCGCCCGCACGTCGACTGCGTGTAGAAGCGTCCGTTTCAGACGGAGTCATATATATGCATCGAAGTGAGATCGCCGATGCGGTGGGGCCGCCAAGTCGTGGTATCAGCTGATTACGACAAGCCTTTTGTGGACCAAGTGTACTGTGGTCGGCGGAACATCGATTTTGGACCGACTTTGCAAAGCTGCCGAGGATATGCTGCGATGCGAAGGGTGAATGTGATTTTCTGGAAGAGAACTTCGGGTTCGTCGAGCTTGGGTCGGGATGCTCTGTGTGACAGAGATAAGCGGACCAATCCTGCGGACGTTTTAGGTGTAGGGTGATCTAGGGACGCTCGTCGGGAACACGACAGATGCTATGCCTGACAGGCTTCCTTTCCTGCTGTAGCGTAAGGAACTTCTTCCCAAGTCCATTCATCTTCCCCACTCTATTTCCCACCGCTCGCTTGGGACAATGAGTCACGAGCCATCCTGACGGTCATATCACATTGGCAAACCCAGACAACCGATGCAGACCTTGCACGACAGATGGGTGAGGCTGTCGGGTGGCTGCTTGGCTGGCACCGAGAATCGGTTGGATTCGCGGTCTGCAGCACATTGTTAGTTAGTGTGACCCTGAGTCATCTCCGTCGCTGGGAACGTCACGGGGATGATGGGGAAGGGGTGTACCAAATAAAGGGAACTCCAGCGTCGGTTTGGAGGGCATGCACGCTAAAGCAGGCCAGCTGTCCAGCCGTAACTGGCTGCCTGGTGGTCAATAGCAACGACGGTTGTGCACTATGTACCACCCCTGGAGATGTAATTTACAAAACGAAAGCAGCTGTACTGCGGTGCCTGATACCCCTCAGAGTATTTATCGGGGGCAACGCCAACAATCGTCGGCCCTGAGACTGTCGGAGGTCTGAGTTCTGGTGTGGTGCCCACCTCCATCGAACAGAGCATCCGACCGAGTCTAGCCGGGCTGCCTCCGATGTGCGGGGCATGACGGACTGGTGGCAATGTCGGGCACCCGTCTGGCGAGCGTTTTCGTCGAGATCCCCTGCATGGTTGTGACCCGTGTTGAGCCGGCTGTGGGCTGGGACGAGCGGCCATCTCCACCCAGCCATGGAGAGAGTTTCCTGAAAAGGCAAGGCCATCAAAGGATCGCGAACGTTTTTTTTTTGATGCTTCAACGCCTTCGGAAGACAGTGGCGGCGGCCAAGTCCCAGGCATGGCAGTGTGCTAATACAATAGGACGACGGCGACCACCCACAGCGCGAGGAGTGTGTCATGGCTGCCCTGGAATAGAAAGGCTTGCTGTGTGTGTCTTGTTGTAGTCCAGCGTTGGTGTGCGGTCATTTTTGTTTTCTATTCCTTTTTTTTATATTTTATTCTGAGAGGTGAAATCATCATCATTGATCGTGTATAGCCGTGTTTGAGTCTGGTTGCGTTGTTGAGTTGGCCCTTGCGCGCTTGTCTCCTCATCCCATCTCTCCCACATCCTTAACGTCAAATGTCTCCTCGTCGTCCAGCAGCCTCTGCGATGGGTCCACCACAAGACAGGGACATCGTCATGGGTCCACCACCCCCGCCTCTGCCGTCCTCTCTCCAACAACCCCCAAAAGATAATCAAGACGTCAGCGAAAAATATAGAAAACTCAAGCGTCGCTATTTCGAGCTCGAGGAGGTAAGGTAACCTACACAGAAATGTCCAACGCTCACCCATCCACCCACCCAAAAAAACTACACAGAAATTCAAGGAGGCCCAGCTTGAGCTCAAGCTGTCTGGCGAACGAAACGTCAAACTGCGGGAGGAGCGGGAGTGCGTATCCTTTTCTTGTGTCCGGGCCATGGAGCTGGAAGCTGATCATGCTCCTGTGGGACGTGTCCGCAGGATGATTCTCCAGAGAGTCCACGAGCTCGAGACTCGGTCAGAGCCCAACATACCAGGAACCCAGTGGCCCCCTGCAAGTGCCTTCCCTCGCTCGCTCCTCTCCTCTCGTTCGCGCGCGTCCTTCGTCAACAACCTGCGCCAGGCCATGGCCGAAGAGGAGACAGAGGACCACAGCGTAGACCCCCTGCACTCCTCGCGGCATATCGGTCCGCTGGCTCGCAAGCGCGCAGAAGACGAATTTCGTGCAGCTGCTGAAGAAGAAGCCGATGCCCGTCGACAGCCCAAGCGATCGCGCGCGCCTGCCAAATCTCGAGATCAGCCCGCGCCGTCACCACAGCACGCCGGCTCTGGTGCACACTCGCTCCTCAATCTCGCGCCTACCCCGCAGACGCAGCAGGGCGGGAGCGACTCCGGGACGCCGCCCCTGCTCGTGTCGAACAAGGGCCAGAAACTGAGGCTGAAGCCACCCGTGAAGCCCTCCGCTGATTCTGACGCCGCTGGTTCATCTTCTGGGGCACGTCCTCCGTCGCCGTTATCACCTATCATATCGCCCGAGGATGAGCACCCTACGTCATATAATGCTGCGCTATACAATGCTGGCGATATCGTTGGACAGCATCCTCCCCCACCTGGTCCAGGCAGTAGCTCCTCGTCGGCGCTGGGGCAGACAACGGTGTTGCCTACGCCGGGTTCTCCTTCCCTGGTGCAGCCATCCGAAATACAGCGCCACGCAAAGCCAAAACGACTGAAGGCACATACAGTCACTTCGAAGAGCTATAGCATCCCTACTGTCCCTCGTGATGAGGAGGGATTTCCGCTCCTCCCGTTGACCGTCGGTATCATGACCGTCCTCAATCTCGGCGAAGTGTGTATGCGGGAGCATTTTCACACTGAGCGGTACATCTTCCCCGTGGGGTACGAAGTCACTCGGTGCGTGTCTATTCTTGTTATGACCTTGTGAATGACCTGTAACCTTATACCCGTTTTTCACGTAGTCGGTACCATTCCACAATGGACCCAAATGCCGATGTCGTCTACCACTGTTCCATTCTCGACGGCGGTGATGGTCCTAAATTCAAGATCGTCGCAGCGGACGTCCCGAACAAACCTGTCATTGCTGGTACCGCAACGGGCGCATGGTCCCACATTGTCAAGCGGGCCAATTCAATACGAAACAGGCAACACTCGAACTCGGTATCAGGGCCAGACTTCTTCGGGTTGGGTCAGAATACAATCAAGCATCTCATCCAGGGACTGCCTGGGGCGGATCGGTTGAGAGATTACGTGTGGCAGCATTTTGTAGAAGGAGGGTAAGTTCTTTTATCATTGTTTCATTCTTATTTTACGATAGTCACACGTCGACCCCCCCGACTTCACATGCCTTGCCGTGAACCTTACCCCTCGTGGCTTTCTTCTCTTTCTGTCGTTTTTGTTTCTCTTCTCTTCCGATATGACATGATCGTGATGTGACACAGACCCTTAGGCGGTAGGCACGCGGCAGTCATCCCTGCCCTGCCGGAGGGCCACTCTGAGCCAGGGCCAGAACCAGGGTTGGGAGTGGGTAGCGCGCAGATCGATGCAAACACACATGAGAGCGGAGGGGAGGAAGTAGGGAATCGGTTGCATTCGAGTAATGATAATCGGGGTAATGGGAACGTCGTTCCGCACAATGATCGCCGTCAGCAGCAACAGCACCCTCCGTTACCATCGTCTTCGTCGCCACGCACTGCGTCTTCAAGCATGCCGATGCAGCAGCCATTGACTCATGTGCCTAATATCGATACTTGTCCGCTGTCGCCGTTGTCGTCGCCTTCTTCCGTCTCGGCGTCATCGACTGATGAGAAGGGGAGAGTCTCCAACTCTTGGGCAACGCTTGTCAACCATCCACATCCGATGAATCACACCTCGCACAGAACCTGGTTAGGAAGAAGTGGATTACTGTCAAGCTGATATCATTTTAGCGCTGATGGCAGTAACAACGATAGCGGGCTTTCGAAGATCTGGGAAGAATGCGGGCTCTACTATCCATCAACACGAAGACTTAAGTGACATGATAGCGACCGCCGAAAGAGATGTTCATCTGCGGACATGTCATTGAAGATGGTTTTCCCGACTAATTTAACACTGGGACGGCTGATCTACCATTATCACGGACGACTCTAACTTATTTTGTCTCTTGCGTAACTCAAAAGCCAGCCCCGTCCTGATGCCGTGTTGGCCAACATACTCCACCTCCTCACAGGCTGTTCTGCACCGCCTTCCCCTCCCCGCACTCGTTTCAGTTTGGATACACACGAACCGAATCCTTCTTTGTCTCTGTTTGTATAGAACCCCCTCCACCCTCCGCATCTAAAGTCGCTCGCAATCTCGCTGTCGTGCACGAACGGACGATAGACGTGTATCTACAATGTTTGGCGGAAACGATTCTTGCATTCTTTAGGTCCAGGACACTCCACTCACATTTCTGTATCAGAGGGTACTGTATGGCTAATCAGTAGATTTTGCTTGTAGAGGTGGAAGGCACTCGCCTCGCCGTCAATTGAAAGTTCACGGGGGCCTCAAGGTAGGTCGGAAATCACGCAATGGGCGGTGTATGAGCGTCAGACTGCTGTACACCTGCTGGGGATACTGGCTCCCACATTTCCGTGCCTCGCATTCATCGGAGCATGCATCTATAAGTCAGTGTATTGACACCCTAGTCTGCATGACATCGCCAGCCCGTATCGCAGCACTTCCCGGATGCGATCCTACTTGGTTCGCTCCCGTTCCGGGCGAGACTGTCGCACATGGCGTGTGCGGGCCAGCCCAGGCGCTCCAGGAGGACGTGGCCCTCTGTGGGTCGCAGACTGGAGGCTCTGCTGGTTGGCCTTGGAGTGGGCGAAAGTAAGTGTAGTGATGGATCCCAGCCCTTCAGTGGGACTTCTTCAGCGAGGACATTGCTGACAAGGGGTAGTATGTGGGGCAAACATGTGAATTTAAACTTGTCTAGTTACATTTTGTACAGTGATTGTGAAAATGGAATGTCTGTCTTTCTTTGATCTTGGGTCTGCCTCAGCGAGACTGTAGTGAAGTATGTAGGTGCGGGATGGTGTACCTGGCATAGCATAATCATGGCTGAATATTCACTGGCACCGTCCAGATGCTGACGCCTTCTTCCCTCTTACCCATTACATTCAGTAATTGAGGTGCACCTGATCCCCTGCGCATCAAAAACATTGAAGATGATCCCGCAAACGTCTTCCCTGAGGCCGAATCTGAACTATTAGCATGTGCCCCAAACAGTCAAACCACACGACTGGGCCGCACCTCCTTCGTGGCCGAAACGGTTGCAGATAACGACCACTAATTTCTGAGGATCTTTCTCGGTCGCCTTCTTTTCAGGCTTCCACGTTGGCCGCAGGCGCGTTGCCCACCAACGCAGCACCGTCCAATCTGGATCCATACTGTCCGATTCATCGTCACCATCGTTTTCACTCCCATCCTCTTTACTTCTCAGCCATGCATTCAACAGCACGAGCACCCTCGTTCCCTCCCGTATACAATGATCTGCGAGCTCGTACGGTCCGTCCTCGAGGGAATCCCACTCTGCGGGCTTACGAACATTCAGGTCGTTGCATATCGCGATTGTCGTTTTCCCAAGGGGGAGCGGGAGATCGAGCACGGTCAATCCACTGCCTGGGGCCGCCCAGGTGAGGTCTGTTTCGAAAAGGTTGGATTTACGATACAGGGTCACGAGCTCGCCTGTGGGGCCGTAGAGGACGGCGCTGTTGGCCCCGACGAGCCTTGGGTGCTGTGGGGTGGTGGCACTCCGCTTCCTCAGACTAGTAATTACTGCTACGGTCGATGTTTGCGGGGTATGGCGCTCGAGACGCTCTGGGAAGCCAGCTGCGACGTAACATTCGAGGCGTCGGGATAGCTCGGCGCAGAAGGCGGAAGTAGGGCCCGTCCTTGGGTGCTCTAGATATGGGGAGATAGAAGCCGCGTCGGGGAACACGTAACCTGATTCAGAGAGCACGGACGATCGATAAGTTATGCGAAGGAAATAAGAGCTACGTACCTGAGAAGACCATTTCTGGGAAACACAAGAGGTCCACAGATCTCGGTGCTATCCTACGGGAGCCCGAAGGTCAGCGGACACCATGATGCCCAATGCATAGGAGGCGATACATATGGCACAGGGACCTCACTTACCCTTTGCACAACTCTTGGGCTTTGGCGATGTTGGCTTGCACCTGGCCAATCTTTCGAAGTTGGCGTTTCATCGGTTCTATACTCTGCCCTGGAAATGTACACACGGACCTTGGGCGCGAATTGCACAACCCCCACTTTGAGCGTTGTGGTTGCCATCATGCGATGTGCACGGTATGCAGGCACTGTGGGCAGCAGTGACAACCTCAAATGGGCCAGCCGGTTCCTCACTAGACGTATCGGCGTTGAATTACAAGTCGGGCCCTTGGGAATCGCAAAGGAAGTCGTAGTAACTGTAACCACGGTACTGTGAGAAGTGCCTCGTATTGATTCCCGAACTACCTGCGCCTGCACATGGCTGTGCGTCAGTATGTTGTCCTGCCTGATGGACCTGAGGCCAGGTTCGGAGGCAAACGGGCGAGGCAGATGCGGTCCCCTGAGAAGAGAGCCAATTCATGACATCATAACCGTGCAATCATCTAGTTCTAATAATATTGCATCCGACTTGCATAGGGTCTAACCTTGGTGTTCGCTCAAAGTAGTCAAGTACAAGGAGGATCTGTTTAAATATCCCTTTCTATCTTGATGCTTTCCATGACTCCAAGGCGCCTTTCACTGCCTGTACCGCGTCTGCGGTGTCTTCGTCCTCGCAGTCGTCCGCCATTCCTGTTGCCCATGCACCCAGAGTTTCCAGTTGTTGTATAGCATGCAACTTTCGGTTGACACGGTCGTCATAACCAGACTGCGTCGCAGACATGGTTTGGACAGAAAACTCAATAGTTTTCGCTGCGTCGGCCAGTACCAATGCTCTGCACATATAACAGGTTCGTCCAACCAAATCCTAAACATGGCCTCACCTGGCTTCCCCGTCCGTCGGCATGTCCTTCATGAACCCAAATGCACTGTCGCTGTCCCAGCTACCCACTACTCGGTGCAGAGTTTCGCGTAGTGAACCAAATGACTTCATCCGTACAGTCACCTGTCACAAGATTCAGTCAGTTCCATGAAAATAATTGCGTAGTAGATAGACAGACGGGAATCTTCTGTGAGAAACTGGCCTCAAGTTCTATGGTGATATCAGGGAGTTGAATAGATCCTGCAGTTATTTGATTTCTAGCTCTCCTGTCGGAGGTAATAGAACACGGGCATACGTTCGTCAGTGGGTTGCTTATCAACCTCGCAAAGTTCTTCGTCTTGCGTAGGTAATTTCTGGTGCTCATCGAAGATTTCCACTATTTCAACTTCATCTGAATCTGCATCCGTGGCTTTGCTATTCATTAATCCATTTCCGTCAAGGGGCCCGTGGTCGCCAGCACTGTCCTGTCTATCGGATTGCTGGGGACAGGGAGGCTCCGCGTTGGCTTTGAAGGGCGTCTTGAAAGGCACTTTGAACGGTTTCCTCAAACTGCTAGCGGACACGTATGGTTTCGTCACTTTGATAGGGGCAATGTTAACGTGTACCCAACACATGCATAATACCCACCTAGAGCAGCAGGTGGAATTTCCTTTTCATGTTTTGTTCTCTTTGAATTAGGAAGTCCCGTATCTTCGCCACATGCTCGTTTCGCGCTTTGGAAGCCAGTAGGTGCAGCGAGCTTGCCAATGGAATTGCTTAGAGCGCGTGACATTTCCAACCCCCGACCTGTCTGGAACGAATCGTACGCCGGAGCACAGTTATCAGCAAAATCGTCTCCATCTTCGTCGTCGAAGCCCCCTTCTGTCCAAGTGAATGATTCGATTTCGGTGAGGTTCTGCTTTCGAAGGCGAGCTTTATCAGGCCATTCGCAGACCTGACCAAAAACGTTAGTTGTTGCCAAGACAGGGAGGAGAATAGTCAGCGTACGTCGCACATCTTATTACACACACTCTTCATCAGCTCCACATCCAAGGGGTCAATAGTTTCACCAAAGTATCTGCATATCGACTGCTCCAAAGGAGCGAATAGAATCGGTGATGGATGGAAAGAATACCCCCAAGAGAATGCATTATTGTACTTACAACATGCCGACAGTTATCAACGTTCTCAGCAAAGTCTATGAGCTATGGTGAAGGGTCAGTATATGAGCTGAATGCGAGTAGTATAATTCGGACTGACTGCTTGGAGGCTATCCACCGACCGCTGACTAGGCTCGGGACCACTTATGGCTCTAGCGGCGTCTTGTCGCTTGGCATGTGTGCTTGACACCAGCCCGCGGAGGCGAAAGGCATCTTCTCGAGCTTTGGAAAGGTGTGAGGACAATGTCGAGGGAAACCAATATGCGGGACGCAGTGCACTTACAGTAATATAGGATACATCTGGAGGGCTGGAGGTTTATGTTAAGACAGACGCATGGGGATAACCCCAGGTGACATACCAATCCATCGCGACCTGCTCGGCCTGTATAACATATCAGCATGAGGGGCACGGGAGTCCGCATATCAAGAACTCGCCGGTTTCTTGATAATATCCTGGATGTCATTAAATACTGGTACCATTGAGAGTGGTAGAATGTCTCACCTTCGAAACTTTTAGGGAGGTCGTAATGTATGATATATCTTGTATTTCATGAGATCCTTGCCGTCTTATCCGTATGAGACACGCGGGCTTACCGAACGTCACTCTTGTCGATGCCCATTCCGAACGCGATGGTAGCGCAAACCTAATGGCGTTCAGAAGGTCATGGGGACATATATATATATAATGCGAACCACATCGACTCCGCCTTCCCCCATCCCACCGATTTCCCATTCCCTGAGTGTTTTCTCGAGTTCTGACGACCTGTCACATGGTTAGGTGTATGAGAGGACAAGAGATGTGAGCCTCACTTTATGCCGCGGTGATACGATTTGGCATTAAGGCCTTTTCCTCTCAGGAACTTCGACAACTCGTCGCACATCCCTCTCAGCCGACAGTATATGATGCCAGACGACGGTTGGTTTCGCCGACGATATAGCGAGGTGATGACGTCAACTATGTCCGACATCTGTGAGAAGGGATCGGGGGCGGACGAATATCGTACCTAGACCAATAGCAGTTCAGTAGGGATGGTAAACATGAAGCTAAAGGTTAGTTACTTCATAGAAGAGGTTGTCACGATTAAATGGGTGAACAGCAGTGAATAGCCGGTCCTCTGCCATTTTGAGACTGGAAATGATATCTTCCTGCACACTGAAGAATAATTAATCATTCGACTGCTACGAGACGTGAACACACACCTGTTCGTTGCCGTCGCTGTTAAAGCCATGACCGGAACACCTGGGAATTTCTCCCGGAAAAACCCCAGTTTCCTGTACTCTGCACGGAAGTCATGTCCCCATTCCTGAACTTCGATGAAATTACGTGCCCACATAGAAGTTTAACAACTCACGGAGATACAATGAGCCTATCCGATTTCGTGAGCCATTCAACCCGTGTGGCCTATATAAGTTACAAATATTACCTCGTCAACTACCAACCTACTTAGCCGGTGGTTATCATACGTCACTCCAAGCACACGGATGATATCTGGTGCACAAAGCCTTTCTGGCGTAGCTTTCGGTATTTCAGTTACGATCGGCTCTGCGTTCCCACCAAAAGACAGACGCACTGTACAGTAAGCGGTTCCGTGGTCGGGGAGAGCCGAGGTCGTGCAAGATCTACGGAAAGGATGTTCTAAAATTTCCCAGATAACATTTAACATTGACTCCTGCCTTTTTCTTGTCCGTTTTCGTTGTGTCTGAAGTAAGAGAGACAGCAGTTATGCCTTTTGCGCGAAGACCGGCAACTTCTGTAACAAGAGGCGTTTGAACAGCTCAACTCTCGAATGCGAATGATTTACGGTTTTTCATGAGTGCTGCATACGCATCGTTATGGATATCTGTAAATGAAGGATGGACCCTTGCTTACCAAGTAGGGGTGAAACTACAACGGACACTCCGCACTACATCTTCCCATGAACTTATCGATAAAGCCAAATTTTCAACGGACAGACCTCTGGTGCAATGGCAGGTATCTGAAAGCACAGACTCTGTTCGGACACTCCATCATCAATGCTGGGAGGCAGCTCCTTTGTTGTTCACCTCACCTTCCCCATCCCAGTCGGTGCAAGGACAAAGACATCAGCACCTGCGTATCAATGTATCACTATTTTTATTCCAGTGAAAACTTCACAGTAAGAAAACACCTGATATCGCTGCTTCTATGATGTCCTTCTGCTTCCCCTTGTAATCAGAATGGCCGAATTCTTTCCGCAGTTCAGCTGACCAGGCTCGATGACGAGGAGGTGCACATACTTTCACGCAATAACCTAAATCCATAGACAATCGTTAACAAGGTGAGGCATGGTGCTAGAATAAACTTCTTTCCTACCGGTTGCATCTTTCTATGAGGGCTTCATGTGCCAAGGCTGGCTGGCTGCTATTTGACCTAGATCCCGAGAAAGTAGGCTTGTAGTATGCAAAAAGGCCTCCTTTCCGACTGCGTTTTCTCCCTGCCTCTGAATACATGAAAGATGGTGGCAGTGTGTTCAGCGACAAAGGGCGAGATTGAATGCAACGCGTCGTGACCGCGGTCTGTACGCGGTCACGTGGTCCATACCTTCCGACAGGGGCAGCAATTGCAAACGACTTGGATCCTAAACACAAACACCAGAAAGTACTCCGGCCACACATGGAATTACAATTATACTGGAAACACGTGCGACTTCTCAAATTATACACCGCTGCAGTAGTAAATCTGCTATAATCACTGAGATGTCCGTTCCTGGACACAAGTTTTTACGGTGGATACATAGAAAACGGGCCTCGGTTGCTTCACCTAGTATTAGCCAGTCTATCAACCTAGAATCAGAAGATATGTCCCTGGAATTACGGACGCACCTACCTGACGTTTCTCGCCTCTTTCCTCTAGACCGGGATCTCCTATAGCCTTTCCTACCACTTTCTCAGCCCCCCCTGAAAGTGGCGATTAGGAAACAGACTAACAGTACACAGCCTAATACCTCAAGACCCACCTAATACCTTCGAAGTGGGCGTGCTGTGAGTAGGCCGGAAATCTTCGTAACCTTCGCAATCGCACTCGTAGCCACGAGTACCAGGAGGTCTACATGCTTGAGCTCCATGCTCACATTTCTCAGGGACTTGTTCTCGACATCGGATCTGCTTGCTAGAGCCAGTGTGGCCCCCAGCTTGTCCGGTGCCACTACCCCCGTGGTCGTAAGATTCCGTGCCATGCTCTGAGGTGGGTACATCCTTGGGAGGGACGTTTACATCTTCATTGTAGTCCCCTGCTCACGCTCGTTCAGTCAGCCTACCGGGTGTAGATAGCAATCATGGAGCAAATGCTGACTGATAGAAGTATTGCGTCCGCTAAGGTAGTCCTCGCCCTTGGCAGCCGACATGGTTAGTTCACGACGAGCTCGATGTCGCTAGTAGAGAAAGACAGGGTTGCGACCAGAACAACGGGAACCTACATGGAGGTGACACGGGACAATGATGTCAGGATGACGGTGCAAATTTACAATTGACCATGTACAGGTCTGACATTGCACCCAGTAGTCTAGGCTACTGTCATCATCCATTACTTGGGCGCTGAACGTAAAGCGCAATATAGTTCGACCACTGCGTCGCACACATCCTCTGCGAATGCTTACGCCCTCCTTGTTTTCCAAAAAAAATCTTCGTCAAGTTCTCTAGGAACGGTTATACTTACTAGTCACATCCCAGGTGCGGCGATCATCGTCATATCAGGCTCCAGAGACGAGTACTACCACCTGAAAAACGCTACCAGCTTGCAGACCAGTTCCTCCTCACTTTAGCATTGATGATAAAAATCAAACATCTTGTCCGAAGCCGGTGCACGAGCTTGAAACGGCCGCTGAGGGAAAGTCAGAGGCAGGAACGCACACTTCGATCTCGTTGCAGCTAGAACTCCGCCGAACACGTAAGGAGAACAAGACAAGAACTGGTAAGAAGTTCCATTTTGTTTCTATATTGCCCATTCTGAAATGCGTCCATTGTATATCTCTACTGAGTCCCAGTCCGCGACAAAAACGGCTGTTTATGCATCCCATGATGGGACTTCTTCCGAAAATTTCTTCCGCGCGAAAACGTGAATGTGGGCCAACTCAGGGACACTCTGTAATCGCTGTGTGTGCGTCAATTATTCTGTAACGTGAAACAGGCGTGCGTGGATGAACGTACAGGAGGATTGACGAACCAGGCTGTCTCCCATTGGTCCTCTGGCCACCGTCGTCTGACAAATCCACTCACTTCCTTCCCAGCGTTGCGCACCATCTCTTCCTCTTCGTCACTTCCCCTTGGGGAATATACCATGGCCTCCTTCGTTACACCCCAGTCAGCCAATGCTTGCAGACACGATTCGAGTGAAGGTAGATCGTCTATGGAATCGTTTGAACCTGTGAAGCCACACAGACCATCTTGTTGAATCCGAGCCGCGATGGAACTGGGGATAAGATCCGGATGGAACACGGGAACACGAGACCAGATGAGTGTATGTTCAATTTCCGGAGGTACTAAGAAGGGGCTATGAGCGATATAAGCGGATTACACAGATTTCGATGTACCTGAATATGGCCAGTCATTCTGAATGATGGAGATTAGATCCGAGCGGAAGGGGATATCCGCCTTGAAGTATTCGGGTGCAGTGTATGTCACTGATGTATCTATGTGCCCACAGGTTTCCTCTGGTTCTACAAGGGCCGAAGGAAGGAGGGAGAGGGTGTCGGGCTTGCCCCACTGAAGACGGTAGTTGACAAGATAATTGACTGTTGCACAGCTACAGTACAGACACACATGCTTGTCCGTATCAGATGGAATCACATACTTGTCGAACCATACTCCTTCTTAATGTCAGCTGCCCAGCTCTCATATCTGAGCTGCAGCTTTTTGTCGCGCTTAAGAAGACCTAGGTCTCTTCGAACGTTTGTTAGTGAATCCACGAAGAAACGAGAGATTTGGAACGAACCCGGTGCTGACGAACGCCTTCAGCTGTGCCCATGTAAAGCGCGCGGGGTAATGTGTTATGAGCTCCTCCCTGGTGGGCCGACCATGACTAACTACGACACTTCTAAAGGTCTTGCTCGGACTGCAGAGTGTTTCGATGGTCATATTGCGCGGTGCACTTGACCGAGTACCCTGCAGACTCGACGCCGATGATGGTCAAGGCCAACTTAAGGCTTGGCCGAGGTGGACGGCTGTGAGTTGCCATGGCGGGTACAATCGGACCGCACATGCGCAGCCATCTCAAACCAGGCCTGACCAGCAATTATGGCCAGTCCGCCACGAATTGAACCATACTTTATGCGGAACTGCATGGTGTCATTTTTACACTAAAGAGCAGCGACTACTCCTCGAAGCTCAATGGATATGAAACAACTGGTCTAGGTAGGAACTACTTGTGCTGCGCTCTTCTCCTGGGTTCCCCAAAGTCCATTCATTACGAGCGGAAGACAGTCGCCTCTCCGTCAAAGGCATTCTCCTAGCGCCTCGTCACGCCCACACTGATTGTCCGCTACTACCTTGGTGCTCGTAATACCCACTCTTCGGCGGGCATGGTCCGGGTCCGTGGTTCGTGGTAGACTATCGTATTTCCTTCCTGCTGCCAATTAACTTGGTCCTGGATGCATAACTAGCCGGGAGCCGACACACATACCCTTGGGCGTTTCGAAATGCATGCCAGTGGACTTTGTGGGTCTGGAGCTGCACGGCTTATAGCATTAGTACTTGCCATTCTTAGATGGAACACTGTCCGGGATTGCGTTACCCTGATGCGAAACCCGGCAATCGACCTATTGATCCAGGGTCTTGTATGCATATGACCATGCACACTCGGCCATGAGCACGTCCACCTCGGGTTTAGGTGAAAGGTGTGTCACAACAACAACTTTCAAATGCAACCATGTCCCTGAATGCAACCAAATCGTGCCGCCGAGGAGATTATTCTTGATATGAGATGGCTTCTGGCATCGACCTCTTTACTAAAGGCTGCCTCTTGTGACCGGCGATACTGAACCGTTCGTTCGCCATGTCCGCACTAATTACGCTTACTCGTGATATAAAAGGCGCATCGAATAGCAGCATTTAGGCATTTTCTGTCCTTTATCTGCAGTTTCCAGACGGCCCGCCAGACAGTCCCACTGAGTGACTGCCAACATGTTCGTTCGCTTCACGTCCCCGTTCTTGCCCTCATCGCCACCGTCAATGCATCTCCGAGCGTCATTAACATGTGCAACGGAGGACAATGCTCCACTGGTTCTATCTCGTGTTGCGAACAGGTCTACGACGTAGGGTACCCGTCGGCCCTCGCCCTTCTCGTGGTTCTGACTGTCTGTCGTACAGAGTGACTCCACCGTGCTGAATGAAGTGCTGGATCTTGTCCTCGGCCCTGTCATTGGATAGGCTGCAGCCCAATCACTGTGGTCGGTGTAAGCAGCGGTTCCCAGTGCACTTCCCAGACAGTCTGTTGCACAGGCACTGAATTCGTAAGTAGCCCGACTCGCGTATATTTGCCGTCACGCTAACATTCTTTGCTCCACTCAGAATGGCCTGGTCAACGTCGGATGCGACGTGGTTTCGGTCTAAGGAAAGGGATATCTCCTGTCCCGCAATACCGCCCAATCCATCCTGGTTGGGCGACGATGTCCTGTGTCGTCCGTGTGGTCGATCTGTCAGAAATCTGCACCCGTCCAAGTATACTCTCGCTACACTCCTTTACTACTGACCGCAGACATTCCTTTGTCGTTCTTTTTCGGCCCGTACTTAGAGCTTAATTACAGTGAGCTGTACCCATTGGCGTACTGGAGGAGCTAATCGAGTTGCCGTTTTCGGATATCCCCGCTTCCCGGCTGCAGTAGTCCAGGATCTACTGGGGACGCCATTACGAAATCACACTGGCAGTAGAAATCAGGAAAACCGTTCTATTCTATCCATTTAACCATCCATATGCAGGTGAATACATGTCTACGAACAAATGCAAATCGCAATGAATTCGTCAACGTTGCTATATTGGTACGTTACATGACTCGTCATCAATTGTCCTTGCCCATCACAGTGCTATCCTGAGTCTAATCAGCGTTCTCTTCTTCTTCATCGCCGAACTGACGGTACATCCAAAATGGTCCTGGCGGCAGCAGGTCAGCACCCCCGCCAGTAACGACGAATTGGGCGCTTGACAAAACATGAACGCACCAACTGGATCTTCATCTCCGTGAGCGAAGGAAGACCACACGCCTACCACACCTGCCGGTGACCGTATGCTCCCCAATCCGATACCTTCGCAACTAATAGACGGGGTTACGTGGTAGGATTGGTGGATGGAGTGAAGTTACAGGTCGGTATAACAGCAAATGTCACAAGAAACGAGATCAGTAGTTTAAACTATGCATCGGCCCAACAGCTCGACTTGAAACATACTTCCAGTTGCCCAGTTCTCCGTTCCCACCGCCCTGTGAAGTTGTAAAAGACAAAAAGTAAATGCAACGCAAAGGGAGCTGGTACAAAGAATCCAGACTTACAAAGTGCCACCAAATCTGATCGTCGGGAGTCAACTTGACAAATCCAGTGACCGGAAGTTCGTCATCGAGGGCATCTCCTGCGTAATTGATCTTTGGACGAGAAGGGTGATCTGGGTCGGGTTCGAATCCAGTGATTCGAAACCGAACGCCGACGGCGTGATATTCTTCATCGATTACATCGTCTTCGCTAATGAAGAATTCCAGTGCATGCTGATTGAAAGAGGGGGAGAACAGTTTCAGTTCATTTAGTCCAGCCTGAGAGAAAAGGGTAGTAGAACTACACACTTCGCTTCCATTGTAATCTGTCCAACAAAAGTCATAAGACAACCACAAATATGAGCCGTGCATTCGGCGGTACTTCGAGGGGAGCACTTACGTGCAAAACCCCAATCATCCAAGAAACAATACCCGATAGTCCAATGACCTTCGATGCCAGCCCAGTCCACCATACCCTGTTCGAGATCCATATTAGGTGCAATGACGCTTTGGCAGAACGGTAAGAGAGCGCTCGCAGAAGGAGCCCTGCCTTCTGCGCTTATTCCACTTTGACTATATGGATCGACGTCATCTTCTGCATCGCTATCGTTGCTGTAGCCTCTGTCCGTTCTGTCGAGCTCCAGCTGCAGTATCCCATATACGTGCGCAAGTGCATGGATGGTCATCCAATCGACGCGCATAGTCCCATCCTTCAAGAACGGCCCATAACCGTTCACCTGCGAGTAGTTGCTTAGGTCGTACACAAGGGCCCGAGTGGAGGCACGTTTCAATCTATTCCCAAAATCCTCGGGAGTCAGCCCAATCCACACGTGAAGCCGAGCGAGCATCTGTTTCTCTTCGTGCGTCCACGTCGACTCGGAGATGCGCTCCAAAGTGGACAAGGCTTTGCCGTCCCCGAGGAGAGCTGTTATCCAGGCGACGTTGCGGGATTCTGGGCCGCTACCGCAGAAAGGGACAGCCGGGAGGTTGGTCGCAACCATTAACAGTGTGCTTAGCACCTCTTTCCATTCGCCCTCCCTACACAACGCAGGATTCTGGATGACTGTCTTCGCACGGATGATATGCTGAAGGTCGCTCGCCCAATCGATACCCACTGCATTCGTCATCACGACCGACGCCGTCGTCCCCTCTACCACATCAGAGTAGCCCGGGTAAGCTGGTGGAGGGGCTCGCGGCCTGCCCAGGTGCGTCACTGTGAACCGTGGATCGTCCAAGGGCTGGGCGAGGTACAGAACCCGCCAGAAGCTCTGCCTATCGTCCCCATAGACGACGTTCCGGAGCATCCAACACGTCTGCGCTGTCTTGGACACATCGAGTGGGTCCAGATGAAAGAGGATGTATTCTACCAGCTCGGTCGGCAGATGCGTGATGCCAGCAGACATTCTTTGCCGCTGTTCTCCTCGAGATGCTGCGTTTGGACCAGTGCTAGTGGACCAGATAAGATTCCAACGTCATCATCCAAGTGAATTACCTGCCGTCGACCAGTTACGGTGAGACGACGACTTGGGGCTTGAATCCTTGATAGTTGCAATCACGACGTACCCCTCGCCGTCACGTTACAAGCGTTGCAGGCGCTCGCTCTCTTCGCCGAGTTATCGGAGCTTGGGCGCTCCATTGGATAATAATCCGAACTAGACGCCCGACAGACTGTTCGAGGGAAGTCCCAACCATAGCACATATGCTGGAAGCTAGTAGAGGTACGAATATCATCATCATTCCTCTGATATCTTCTCCAGATCCTTCCAAGTTCAAGGACACACCTTTACGTACATGCATCACCGGCCGGTAGGCGTTCACGACTCCGACGCTAAGTATCGTACTGCCTCACACGACATATCGTTCTTGGTTCCTGCGCACCGCAGCATGATATTCGATCTTATTTTTTCTCCCCAACCAATAGCCCGAAAGCTTACATCACGTACGCATGCGTCACAGGCGAAAACCCTTTCATTAACGTCGTTACAGTGGCGTCGTACGTACACAACCAAGGATACCTAATGCTACAATGAAACAGATCTCTGGAGGCGGCATTGCTGTAAATAGACCTTTTAGGAGAACGCGACCCTGCTAGCAAGACAACCCATCTAGAAACCCAACCAAAACAGTAAATAGAGAAGACCCAGGAAAACAGCTCTTGCTTCGTGAATATCAAGTGCCCTTGTTCGTGAAATGGTGATGACGAAATAGAAAAAAAAAAAAAAAGTACTGAACATGATGTCATAACGAGACGAAAATGCATAGGAGTTACGGAGACTCGCTCAAGATGCAGTGATGAAGGAACGTGCGCGATAATGATCGGTAAGTGGTGTGTAGTTGAGAAAATCTGTGTGATGGTTGTATGACTGTGAAACAGTGCCGTCCTGGACGAAGTACGGCACGATGAACAGAAAAATTGAGGATCGTTACTTCATAATTCTTCATTATTGCGCTTCGACGACGGACCAGCGGCGGTCGGGTTCCCAGGCGTCGACTTCGATGGTTTCGCAATACCGGGCGGTCGACTTCCTTCGTCTTCGGAAGTCGCAAGCGTCAGCCACTCGTCAATCAGTCTTTGTCCGACGCCAGGATCCAGCTCAGTGCCATCTCGCGACACTTTTATTTCCCGATCGTGGTTCCAAGGGTTCCGCAGATGCCGTATCCGTTGAAATGGCAGTCGTTGTGTGCACAGCCATTCGACCTTGAACGTCTGGCCCCAACCAGCTTCTCGACTTTCGGTGGTTGCTAACGCAGCCATTGCGAGGGGATCTTCTTCTTCGCCGTCGCTACCACCCTGTTTTTCTTCCTCGACGGGTTGCAGAGGAAGCTGCGGTGGTTCCTCCACGCTCAACCTGTTCCGCATGGCTCTTGCAGGAGCGTCCCTGTCGAGGATAATTTCCCTTGACGGGATATTCATGGCAGCGGAACGCATAGATTTTGAGATGGGCGGGGCAGCCAGCCACGCCCTGTTGTTTTCGTCCAAACTGAACCGAGGCGTATCCAGCTCGATAGAAAATTCTGGCCGCGGCGACGGACCGAGCCGCGCAGGAGCAGATTGCCTTTCGTGATGCACCCACTCCGGTTCGGAAGACGATTTGGCATCAGTGCACTCCCGCTCTAACGACGAGATCGGAGTGGGAGACGCCCGAAGGAGGCGATGCTCAGGAGAGAAGAAGGTCAGCGGAGTTTCTTTAGAAACTGCCGAAGCAACCGGACTTCCAGGTGAGTGTTCATTTACTCGTGACTGCTTACGACCATGCGGAGGCGAGATGGAATGGAACGACGATGGTGAGCCATCCGTGCATGTCGCCCACGAGACACTCCTATCACCCCGTAAGATCCGACTAGCCATGCTAGAGGGACGACACATCAGGATGCAAGCATGGGACGCATTCTAGTTGTGATCTACATACCGGGCATAACCATAAAACTCGCCACTCTTATTGACACCAAAGATAAGGATTACCTCCTTGCTCGTGCGGTATGCCTGATCTAAGACAACCTCATTATGTTTTTGTGTAGCCCAAACCCCTCGCTTGACACTCTCATCCAAGCCGTGCTGTGCAACATGAATGCCGTGTCCGGAACCCCATCGGTGGCGAAAGCACGAACCTGTGTCAAAGACTTGAGTATGAAGAAGCGCTTCGGAAAATTGCGAGCCAAGAAACTGGAGTTCGTCGATGCGTACGAGCTGACCGACTGAGCCTTTGCCGCAGATTTGACCTTCGTCTCTTCGTCACTCGAAAGCGGCCGTGCAGGAGGCACTTGTGACTGCACCGACACTTCGCTCGTGTCTGACGCAGCCGAGCGATTGTCCTCACCCGTTGACGCATGCTCCTCCACCTTCTCACGCTCTTGCCGCCGACGTTGCCTCCGAATATACTCGGTATGCACGCCCATACCGCGCTGTCCTCCTACGCCAGAGCGCAGATCATCCTCCTTGCGTCGGGCCCTACACACTAGTCGAGGACACCGCTTGTCATTCGGACGCAGCTGCAGCCCGTTAAAGCATGCAATGGCCTGCTGGAGGTGCTCCTCCGTGTCAAAATTCACAAATGCACAGTTAGATCGGGAAATCAGGAAGATCGAGGTCACGCCATTGTCTCTAGTCTCTACACCGTCTTTTCCGGTCTCCGAAGCTGCTGGACGCTTGAGGAACCTCCACAGCTCGTTGTGAGTCGTATCGGCTGGGACATTTCCGACCCACATTACCCACTCGGAGCGATTAGAAGGCGGATTAGGGTGGTAGGGACGACGAACGACGGGTCGTTCGACGTGGGGACGCGTAATTGCGGCCGAGGGACCCACGTTGGTCTTGTCACCGCGGCCACCGGTGGGAGAACCAGACACGAGTGAGGGTGGTGCTGATGACGTGGAAGGATGAACCGGTGGTTGCGAAGATGCTGGCAGAGGCTGCGAGGCAACGGACCTCTTTCCGTGAGAGGGGGGGCTTGCGCTTGAGCCGGCCTGCGAATGTGGCGGCGGCGGCGGCGGCCCTGGTGGCTGGCGTTCGGTAGGGGAACCACTAGGTCCTTCGCTATCGGGATGTCGCGCGTGCTGCTGCTGCTGCTGCGTCGGATAATTCACAGGGTGATGACGAGAATACTGCATTTGCATTCCTTCGTTAAATGCACCAACTGGTGAACTAGGTAGGTAGTACCACTGATACGGCCCGGGCTGGAAATGCCGAGGATATGCAAAGGTGCTGGACGGATTTCCATAGTGTATGGGCTGGTACTGCTGCGCAGCATACGTGGGCGTAGACGTCGTTCCAGGATTGCCTGAAACAGGCTGAGGGGGATGCGGATACGGACTTCCTTCTGTAGCAGGGCGGTGTTGATAGTACGGCTGCAGGTGGTGTTGCACCATCGGGACGTATCCGCCACCCTGCTGGAACTGGCCGCTAGGGTGGTATCCGTGCGGAGGGGCGTATGCGTAGGACTGATGTGGGGGACTTTGGAAGGCGTGAGGCTGGGAGGATAACGTGAATGGGCCACCAAAACCCGGTCGTGAGGCATATGGCGCAGGCGCAGGAACAGGATATGGCTGAGCAGGTGGGGGACTGGTGGCGAACATGGGAGATGCTCCGACAGGGACAGGAGGAGAGTCTTGCCGCGACTGTGCATGGGTGATATTTGAGTGCGCAAGGGGTGGAGAAAAATTGGGCGGCGCGGGGATAGTCTGGACAGGTTGCCTGGGTTGCGAGCGAGATGACGATGGGACCGAGGTGTGCTGCTGCTGGGAGGTGCGGCGGTTCATGCCCGCAGAGTGCACGGAACGGGCATGCAAATCAGACTTGTCTGACACCTTGCCATCGAACGACATCAAAGGGTATTGAGAGAGAGGGAAAAAATGGGGAGGATGGGGTGAGATACCGAAGGAGGAGGGCGAGGGCGAAGGAGAGGAGAGGGAGGCAGTGTCATATAAGCCTGCAAACGACGAGGAAAAAAATCAGCATCAGTCGAGGACACCATTGGACGTGGATACGGCAGATAGTAGTAGAAAAGTCTAGAACCGGGAGACGAAGCATACCCAGGCTGCGGACGAAACCACTTTCCAAAGGAAAGATGGAATTTTCTGAATTAAATTCTACTCATGGTTCAGGGAGCGAAAATCAACGGAGGTTAATGGAGGACGGCAACGATGAGAGTATAAAATAATGTCTGGTTGAACGAGGCCAGCAAGCAGCCGCGTAACGGATCCACGTGCACCCGAGAAGTGACACATACCTGTTTCGGAGGTCTGCACGGGATTACCGTTCAGTGCTGGGCCAGCACTGCCAACATTGGACGTGTTGTGGAGAGGAACCTGTGTGGGAGTCACTTCATGGTGGAGACGCTGGACGTCGTCCTCCCCAGCGTCCATTATATTTCGAATTTTCAGTGGGACGAGTAATAAGTAAAATAAAGGGACAGCGCAAGCATCAAGGCGTGATTTCTGACAGCCCCTGTCAGGACAGTGGCTGCAACATGATGTCAAAGAAAGGTACTCACATGTGATCGAAAGCGCCGTGTTTGTGTTTTTCATGAACCAGAGTGCAATCTCTGAGAAGAGGACTTGTCGGGAGAGACAAGACACCGACTGCTGAACATATCCAGACCGAGGAACTCACATTATAAACAATACTATATAGCGGAAGTCGCAGACCGTGGGAACTATGACGTCACTACATCCTCGACGGTGTCTTTCGAGAGTATGTCCTTGATCGAGTGGCGGCGGGAGAGTCCATGGGACGCGCTCCAGGGGAGGAGAACATTCTGGCGTCGTTTACTTATAAACTTGAACGTTCTACTCGAAACGACCCGCTCGCCATTACGAGAAATCTTTCTGCGACGTTCCACCACCTTCCAGGCGACCTCGTTGTTCGGCAACCCCCTCCAACTCGCATGCACCACAAGCATTCAGTAGCCCATAATCGGCGTCGTCGCCCAAAACACCTTATGAGAAGGAGCGCTGTGTATACACTTACAGCATGCGCCATGACGATGACGAGTCGTCGCTCCATCATTCAACATGAGGAGCGTGGCAGTAAAAAAGAAAGCGGAGCAGGTCGAAGCAATATATGCTTGAGATAGCAACACAGCTTGAGGTTCGTCTCCACCGGACGTACGTGAGACTGTGGTGAGTCGGGACCTTTGGGGACCAAGACTAGGTATGTATAGACAAAACCGTGGACAGGGCGGCCCCCACTCGTGAGCTGGGACACCGCCTCCACGGAGGTCCCGAACTCTATATCAGTTTTTTCTTTGGTCTGTGGGTATGTATGTTGGTAGCCGTTGACGATCGGCACCCTGAAATATCAACGTTGGAGCATTGGAGTCATACTAGTATGTATGTAGATCCGAATCTGTCACCACTCACGACAATTACTCCAACTTTATCAAAGAATTGCCCATTTCAAACGTCTATTGATATGACCGTAATACAGTTACAGCCCGTCAGCGCAGCGTGGTTGGTGAAGGACCCGTTGCACATTTATATATGTACGTTCAACCACTTGGTAAAATGAAGAATACCATGATCCGAAGACGCCGGTGCCGCCGGAAAAGACCGGAAGTATTGCAATGAAGTTGGTCTGCACGGCAGTATATCATCATACGAAACCTTGCATCCCATTAAGAGGAAGAGCCCACCAGACATAAGGTCGCCGATCCCCTTCAGTTATTATATAGATAATATCAAGACAGCACGTCCCGAAATGGGACTCTCTTTCTGCAGCAAATTGTATCAACAAACGTACATACCACAGGCGCATTGAGGTGGTTCTCAGTAGTGCTTCTCTATTTATGTATTGCAGCGCAGCATGCTGTCCAGTATGCACACCTAGCGCCTTAGGACACAGTCGTCAGCGTAATCTTACTAACGAGAGCTGGCATGGCACTTGCAAGCCCGTACACCCGTTTAGCGAGTCGGGTGCAACAATGGTAAGTACATCAGATATTTCCACCGTGTATCCCTTCTCATTGGGATGCTTATTCTAGGTTAAATCTGTCATGTTATGACCAGACATACCGGAGCAGTCCAGGACTTGCGCCAAGTGCAATATAGGAGATGGGCCATCACCGTTTGCGATCTCTGCAACTCGGGAAATGGTATCAGTGCTAGAAGCTGTGAGGGTAGGCATGCTGCACCAGTCACCGCACTGATATTGCCAGACAGTATTGTAAACGTGCGTACCAACCGGAGAACTCGCTATTTGTATGTCAAGTGTCTATTAAGTAAGGCCGCTGGTAATGTCAGACAAAGTTTGGCATTGCGACATACAACACGTCACCCGATCAAACCACGTCTAGGCCTGTTGGGATGTTGGCAGTTTGTGGTAGGTCGAGATGAACCACTCTTTTCCCTACCATTATGTGACAACTAGCACGAAATCCGCTGCTATCATTGATCAAGAACCCGGTGTATGGATCCCAAGTGCTGTCGTATTGGGTGTTGGATGATTAATAGCAGTTTCCCGCAACGATACTGATTCGATCTCTTGTCATGTCAGGCATGGAAAATAGGCCCACGGTGCTCCCAACCATCACACACGGCATGTCAAGAACTGTCATACAATACACTGACCCTCGCATCGTCTAGGGAAATGCTTTTAAATGTACCATCAAATCCGCGATTTTTATAAGAACCTGATGATACAGATGGTCTAGCCTATAGGCGCCATGGCACCCGTTTGGCATGCAGGTCCCAATCGTATCCATGGTGAAGAGGAAAAAGTACATATGTGATTGAACGGTCGCTTGTCAGGTAATCTCCCTTTGTGCGGCAGGCAATATTCCCCTTCTTCGCCTTTGCTTTCTCAACCACCATTCATCTTACACTCATTTCGCTTCGCACTGTGAGGCGCGGTGCAAAGGTGGTCTTATCGACGTCTGTCCTCCCCCGTGAGGGACGACACGATCGTGAATTTTACATCCAGACCTATACCGTTCGTCGTCGGTGCTGGCGGGCGACGACACCCACGCTCCTTTCGACCCCTCACTCCTTATACCCGCGATCGAACACTTCCAACACGCGGATAATCAACCATTTGTACTAGCAAAATACAACAGAAGCAAGTAAATTCTCGGAACCCCCAGCATGCAACGCGTCCCAATGTCCCATCGTCACTTGGCCATACTCAACCAACGCAACCCCGAACCCATTCTGGGAGCCCTCGTTTCGGAAGTCGGCGGAGCTGTAGAAACCCTCCTCGGCGGCTCTGGCAGTGCGACGACGAAGACAGTCGCGGCAGCCCTCGTGGTCGCTACCACTACTACCGGCGCTGGATCCTCGTCAACCACCTCAAGCAGCAGCGGATCGAAACCGGGAAACGGTAATGGCAACGGGGGATCAAGTTCAGGGAACGGGAACGGTAATGGAAATGGCAACGGGAATGGAAATGGAAATGGGTCCAGCGGTGGCAGCAGTGGGAGCAGTGGCAGTGGCAGTGGCAGTTCCAGTGGGAGTGGGAGCGGGAGTGGGTCCGGCAGTTCTAGCGGGAGCGGGAACGGGAATGGGTCTGGCACTGGGAGTGGGAGTGGAGGGTCTGGCACCGGGAGTGGGTCTGGCAGTTCTAGTGGTGGAGGGAGCAACGGCTCTTCTACCCCTAACCCGTCGAGCTCTGTCCACGCCAGCAGCTCGGTATCTGGCTCTGCTGCTAGCGCCACGGGCTCTGCAAAGGGAAGCGGGGGTGACGCTTCGGGCAGTGCGCCCAGCGTATTCACTACCGAAGGGCCTACACCGGCGAACGTGGGAGGATCTCCATCGGATGGGTCTGGCAGCCCCGGAGGTTCCAACGGAAGTGGTTCTTACGTGTCTCAAAGTTCCGGCCATTCCGGGCCCAGTGCCTCAGGTAGTACTGGCGCAGGATCAACAGCTGCGCCAACACTTGATGCCAGTGTCGGCGCAGCGCATAACGGCCTGTCGTCTGGTGCAATTGCTGGGATCGTGCTCCTCTCTTTACTTTTCCTCTCAGTGCTCATAGTAGTAATCATGCGTCGGCGAGCCATTGCTCGTCGCTCACAACGGTTCAGGTGGTGGTTCGAAAACGGTGCTACTTCCACTAGCTTCTCTTTCATTGGGATTGGCAGCCATCCTTCCCAAGATACCACCACTGGTAATTCAGCGAGCGCTCGCAGTTCTTTCGCTACGAACTTTGACCAGGGCCTACTTTTCTCCATGGAGTCACCAACTGCTCAACTTGGCTTGCCTGATATGCCGCCTATGGCTGAGGTTCGTGATCGCAACTCCGTCCTGATATCTACTGGCGGCGAAGCCAGGCGGAGAGAGTCATTCATGAGTATGGTGAGCAACAGCAGCGATCCTCACACGCAGTACCTCGTCACCCCAAACGAGTTTAACACTGCAGAACCCGATGCGACCTCACCTATGTCAGTTCGTCCTTTCTCGCCATCTGAAACGTTCTCGTTTCCCAAACCTCCTGTACCGGCGTCGTCTGTAGCGGTTTCTAGCAGCCAAGCCGCCTCTTCGACGGCCACCCTTGTTCAGATCAATTCCCCTCCCGCGGTGTTCAGCCCTGAACTAGGCTCTCCTTGTGCTCAGCCTATCGCTGTCCCTCCTGTGTTCACAAGTGCAGGCAACCCATTCGAAGACCCTGTCGAGCCGTCTACTTTCTCCGGTGCAGAGACGGTCCGCCGGCCCTTTTTGCCCACTTTAGAGGATGAGCTTGCTGTGTCCCCCAGCGACCAAGTGCGAATCCTGCAGGTCTTTGATGATGGATGGGCAATGGTCGAGAAAGTCGGTGTCGTGCCGGGAAATCCTGGCCAGAGTATGCCGCAGCGCCGGGGCCTGATCCCAGTGGATTGTTTCAGGGAGGCTGGACAAGCGCTACCAAGTTTCTTGGCACAGAAGCGACTGAGCTCTTATCAGGGTCAGCATGGCACGCTTGAGCCGACAGTATTCTGAAATCTGTGCCGCTGGGCGCAAGCCAGCCTATGTCGCGTGAGTCTACGTCCACTAAGTTAACACCCTTTGACTTCATGGATGCTGACGTGCAAATCAGGATCAAAAACTCGTTAATCTTTGTGCGGACTTAATTATGCTACATTGCTGTACTTTCCACCTCGATCGTTCCCAAGGGCCATCGTCTAATCGATTGCGGAAAACTTAGATGTTCGCTATATACCCATACATTGGCCAAGACACTGTCCCCTTTTCTCCTTTTCGGATGGAGGCACTACCACCCTTGATTGGTTCGACACCTCGTTTGATTCGTTGCATTTTGTGCTTCTACTCATTCTATTTCTGAGAAGGATTTTAAGTCCACATTTGTATTTCACCGGACCCACATCCCTTTTCGTTTGCACCTCTGTTCACTTTTGTTCGATTACCCTTCTGACGTCGCCGCTGTTCTTCTATGCACCTGGTAAGTTAATCCAGAACGTTACCACAATATACGAGCCAGCTATTTGTAGTCTCAACCCAAGTTGAACTGGTTATCCTGAAAGGTTGTTGACGTTACATGCGTGCGTCGCTTCCCGATTGTCAACGCTCTTCCGGTACGACATACTTAGATCGCAGCAGGTACAAAATGATAGGTAACTGATCCTCATTAGAATCTGTATATGATACTGTGCAGGCACGTAACAGTCATTAGATCGGGTATGTGATATTCTTCTCCGGCCATGGCCTTTCTACATCGCCAAATGCCAAGCTCGCAGCGGTACAATAGGAGCTAATGCTGATCCCATATGCAACAAGCAAACGCGTCTCCCTGATTAGCTCTTTTCTGTGAAAAAGAGATTAATTTTCCTTAAATACGGTGCAAAAGTCCTGAGACAACGTTTCGATGAGAACAGTTGTAAACACGTACTACTGTGCATTGCGTCCCGTTGAAATATGTCCCAGTATAGCAGCAGCTTGGAAAGCTATATATCCCCTCATCGGCACAATGCCACTCCGTGTGATTACTGGGAAGAACTGGGACGCCGCTGACAACAGTTATGAGGCTTGCAACAGAGAGCGAAAACAAAGCGGTAAGACGCATGCGTGTCAGTGCGTGCAACAATGGAGTTTGTAGGTTGAAGACTTTGAAAAGACGATGGTCGCGCTCTTTATGAGCGAACCAAGGCTATTAGTACATAGCCTATGCTAGCTGAAACAGATCAAGTCAGACAGTCTAAGGGCATAGCCTAGGATCTCTCCGAATACGTGCGGCATGCGTGTTACAGCTAGGATGCGATGTAGATTTCGCTTTATTCCCGCTAGTAGATCTGAGTGTTGCGTACCGAGGAGGCGGCGGAAATGTCCGAGACACAACCGAGACCTAAGCATGAGGAATGACAGGGCGAAACAATGAGACAGTATTGTTGTATGATACATCCGCCTTCCGCGAAACTAAGACAGATCCAACGAATATATTGCACCGCCGCACCATCATATCACAATGTGACTATCCTAAGCCTCCTAAACTCGTTACTACAACTATCTACCTACTAGCCTCACTCGTTGGGCCATCGCTTGCCCGAGTTGCCACCGCCGCTGCTATCTCGCATCACTCCATAGCCTTTTTCATGTTATATGCAACTGACCAAAAGATGGTCATCGACACAGCTGGAAAAACCTACCTTCCTATATATGGAAGGTACCACGACAACGGGTTCTCATAGTACCCGCATGGTAACCACGAGGTACGGCACAGTCTGGATTACTCTATGATTGTCATCCCCGAAACGAAGTACGGGACCTCGGGGTAGACGATATGCCTCTACCAGGTTCTGGCGGTTGCGTTGCATGATGTTGAATACAGTACAAGGTCGGAGAGCTACCGACTGTGTAGTGCCAGTGCAAGATCTTGACCATGCCAAGTCCAACTCTACAGATGAGATATCAGCATATCTGTGGAGAATGATACCTGCCTCTCCGTTCTGACAAACTGTGGAAGCTGGACATTGGGTGACAAGGCCAGGTCATGTCATCTGGGTTATTTGAGAGTGTTCATTCCGCTTGCAAGACCCACTGAACGGCCATGGCTGCAAGAGAGTGTTGTGAAGAAATCACCTCTGGTGTTGAGGACACCTCTCAACCTCTAATTACCTAACATGCATATTAGTGGACAGAGTGATCTTAACTTACCTATACATCGGGCTCCTTTCATGATACCACTTCTAGAAAGACATTTGATCACGATGTCGCGATTCAGCAATGAGGATGCCTTATAATACTGCGAACAGTATGCCCACTATTCTGTGCTTGTACAGATTCATATACACACCGATTCGAGTTCGAAAGTAGGCTAGCGGTAACCCACCTTAGTCTACATAAATCAGCTATGGGTCATACGTACCAACGATATGACATGTTGCACGTACACAAACTCCGTGGGACGGCGAGTCACAGGAATGCCGAGCAGTCTGTGGAAACCAAAGTAAATACAGTGACTTTCTTTTTTTTGGGGGTTGCTAAATCCGGTGTTACGACACGCTGCAACTTGGATGAAGTCAAAGACTCTCGTCCGCGCATGATTCTCTGTAGAAGACTACGTTCAAGAGGTTGCACCTCAGCCGTGCTCCCGTCGCCTGTTCTTCATTCGGGAACACCGCGTCTTCGCAGGTACAATGTCACTAGTAGCACGACGAAGCCATTTTATATCACCACACCTATCTTCTACCCAAATGCCCGTGAGCCAAATTCCAAGGCGACTAAGTGCACTTTTAACGCTCCCTGCAGGGCCCCATATTGGACATCTTTACTCTCTTGTTACAGCAGACATCTTAGCACGGTTCCAACGTATCCTGGACCCCTCTCGGCCGGTGGTGTTCTTAACGGGTACCGACGAACACGGCTTGAAGATGCAGCAAACGGCTTTGGCGAAGGGGGTGAATCCGTTGGAGTGGTGCAATACCATTTCTTCAGAGTTTCGTGTGTGTGATAGCTTGTGTCATTCTTTTCTCATGTCACTGGACGCTCTTTCTGCAGAAATTGGCCGACAAGGCGGATATAAGCAGCACGGTGTTCATGCGCACGACCCAAGAGCGCCATAAGCAAGTGGTAGAACATGTCTGGGTATGTGTTCCTGGTATACGTAATCTACTATTGGTCTCATACTTGCAGCGCTCGCTTGCTGTCCAAGGACTTATATACAAGGATACCTATGAGGGGTATTATTCCACCACAGACGAGTGCTTCTATCCGCTGTCCCGCGTCTCCCGACATCCGACACTCGCTAACACCATGATCGCTACGGAGACCGGTTCTGTTGTGGAATGGTCCCGCGAGGAGAACTATAAGTTTCGTATGTCCACGTTCCGCGAAGCGCTCCTTGCGCACTACACCCAGGCAGCTTCCCACAACGCGCAGATGACAGATGGGCTAAAGGTGCGCGGTGTGCATCCTGATATTCATCAGAACCGCATCATTCGTGACTTGGAGTCGGAGCCTCTGGAGGACCTATCAATATCCCGCCCACGCGAGCGGATCGGGTGGGGCATTGCCGTTCCAGATGACCCGACGCAGACGGTGTATGTCTGGTTCGATGCCCTCTTAGTGTATCTCAGCGGGATTGGACACCCGGAGAAAGGAGTTACCTGGCCTCCGGACGTGCAAGTGGTTGGAAAGGACATCGTGCGGTTCGTTGCTTTCTGTCATATGAAGGTCTTTCGTTAATTCTCTTCATAAAAGCTTTCATGCGGTCTATCTACCTGCCATTCTCCTGGCTCTCAACCTTCCTCTGCCGAAAACGCTGCTTGCCCATGCTCACTGGACTGCGAACCAGAAAAAGATGTCCAAATCTCTTGGTAACGTGACGGATCCCATGCGAGCGATGGATGACTTCGGTGTAGATGCTGTGCGGTTCTACCTCGCACGCGTCGGGGGACGGTGGAAGGACGATGTCGGTAAAGCTATGACCTTGTTGCTGCCGAGGGAAGGACTGACGTTTTGTCTCTGTCCAACAGACTGGTCTGAAGAACAACTTCGCAAGCATACGGACGAGATCAGAAACCTCTTGGGAAATTACTTCCTTCGGATGACGTCAAAGGTGATAAAGAACCGCGTCAGCCAGGTCATTTCCTCCACGCAACCTCAGACCTTCCAGCCCTTGCTGGATCGTCTACTCGCCCAAGTGGACCTATCGCAAACCGTAGATGCATCGGCGTATGTGGAACCAGAGTCATCCATGACTGTAGAAGCATTCCTTCCACTTCTTGACAACGTTGGTGGTGTTGTGTCCCACCACATGAAAAGTCTTGAGGTGGCAGAAGGCCTACATGCTATCGTACAGGTTCTTCGACAAGTAAAAGATTCCTTACAGAAACTACGTCTACGCTACTAATGCTACTTTGAAACAGGCAAACGGTCTTCTCACGAACCTCGCCCCGTGGTCCGAGGCACACCCACCGTCTGTAGCGCTCTCGTGCTATCTCACTGCACTCGAGACGCTCCGTATCGTTGGAATCCTCCTCCAGCCATTCCTTCCCAGTACCGCCGAGAAGCTCTTGGATACTTTGCAAGTGCCCTCTTCGGAGAGGAGCATAGAGTATGCACGGCTGGGCAGGGGGGCTGTGGGCGGAGAAAATGGTTTGCAAGTTAAGGGTGTGAAGCTGTTCGAGATACCACGGAATGTAGCATAGATGCGCGCGGGGCACGGTACATGGCGATGAGAGGCGAGACAGAATCGTCATGGATTCGCAAGTCTGCCTGGAGCATAATAGTGCTGAGTTGAATGTCACCCAGTCATTCTGCGTATGGATTGATCTACACAGGCAAGGGTATGTCGCCAGGAGTGCTGTATATGGCAGTGACAACACAAGGAGGCCTCGGTTCCGACAAGGCTGCACTTGCCACATCGATATAGGACATAATAGGTACATACCAATGACGAATCCAACAGGAGATGAGAGGACTTCTCTTCAGGGCTCGCAATATTACCTCTGCAAGCATTCCACTGTTACTTTGCAATGATGAACATCGGATGGTCCATCCCGTGGTCGTGTCAGTGAACGAGCCACTTGGCCATGGCACGCTGTGAGGGTGTTACTCACGTGACAACGGAATGTGGCGGATCGGACCCGCGACTCGAGAATCAACGCGCATATGCGTCACGTGTACACGCCTATAAAACGTTCGCGTCGCGTTTGTTGAAAGACTATTTCCCTTCTCTTCACGACCACCATCACCACGTCCATTCGGCGTGAAACGAAGCCCACAAACCAGTATCCTGAACCACGCACCCACCGTCGAATCTACCTCTTAAGATATGGCCCGTACAAAGCAGACCGCGCGTAAGACTACCGGTGGCAAAGCACCTCGTAAACAGGTCTGTCGTGCTCGCTGTGGTCTCCTGGTCTGTGCGCTTACCGCTCGACATCAAGCTTGCGACGAAAGCTGCCCGCAAGACTGCTGCGGTAAGTTTCCTAGCTCATACCACGTGACAGCCTTTGTTACATACCCCCTAGCAACAACCTACCGGAGGAGTGAAGAAGCCGCATCGTTTCCGCCCCGGTACCGTCGCCCTCCGTGAAATCCGTCGCTACCAGAAGTCGACGGAGCTGCTTATCCGTAAACTCCCCTTCCAGCGGCTGGTCAGGGAGATTGCGCAGGACTTCAAGGTAAGCCAGCGTGCCACTCTCACAACCGAGCAGAGGAAGTTGAGTTAGACCATCGTGTGCAGACCGACCTGCGCTTCCAGTCGTCAGCCGTGATGGCCCTCCAGGAGGCGGCCGAGGCATACCTTGTTTCGCTGTTTGAAGACACGAACTTGGCTGCCATCCACGCTAAGCGTGTTACCATGTACGTTCCGTGCCCCTGTCGACTTCGTCGAGTGTATCGACTCACGCTGGGGATGACAGCCAACCCAAGGACCTCGCGTTGGCTCGTCGGCTCAGAGGCGAGAGGAATTAAAAGCGTTTAAGAAATGTCCACTATGATTCTTTAGGTACTTATATCGCAGATATGTAAAGCATGTCCGTAATGAAAGTCGATATGTCCGGCTATGAGTAACATAAATACGATGTGGTAGCGGGTGCCGAGCACTATCAGCACATGTATGCATAGTGCACAGCAGAGAAGGACCCCATTGATAGTAGATGCCCTCGTGGGTGCTACAGTGGATAGACTTCGGATGGCTGATAGACGAAGCTGCACATATACAGGGGCATGCATGAACCACATCTGGGATTGATTGTATTGGCGATGAGCGATCGGATGGCCCCATTGGTGGCGATATGTGAGGGTGCAGGCTGGCTGCATGCCAGCTCAGGACCATGGATATGTACTGAGCTGGAATGGCCTCCAAAACGACTGACACCTGTTTCCGGTACTCTGCGACGCAGGCCAGGTTAGGCCAGCACATTGTAACTTTAACATTGCTTAGGTGCCCCTGATCGCGTCTGAAGTGGAGACGACCTATGGACACGAGTATTTCTTGAAGTGCAATCCCCGCGCGACCTATATTAAGGACATCCTGTACAGGCACGGTCGCAGACCATATAGCATGCCAACTGACGTCGGCGCATTGTGGCCACGGAGCAGGTGATGCTTGTTAGGCTATTTAACGGGAAGCCGGCTACATATCGACCAGAACACTAGGATATCAGGTGTGGACTGCTCTTTGCACAAACTGACTGACGCCACTGGACCTGTGAAACGTCGGGGTGGAGTATCTAGGGGCTCCCTGAATATGCCGTATCCACGAAACGCCGGGATGGAACAAACACCGCCAGGCACCAGCGGTTTCTGTGTGGCGGAGGTGCCTGGCTCTCTGAATGTACACAACTCGGTTACACCACCCACGCAGGGGAACACTACAGAAAGTTTTATCGTCTATCTGGTTTCACACAGTGCCCGACTCAGGCAGGGGCTGCGGATACGTCACATTGGGCGTGTTATGGCCATCATTACCAGAGTGTCACCCTCGAAGTCCAATGCATCTTAGACTTGGCGCAGTTATCGCCAATGAGTGTTCTCCATATTATGTCTCATCGGTCGTCATCTGCCAAATCCTAGCCAGAATCAACCATGGCTTGATGTCAGTGGCGAGATAGCTGACTAGCTTTTATATTGCACAGAAGCACGGACCGATTGGGGAAGCGTCAGGCACCAGACCAGATTGGTGGCCTGTCAATTTTGTATTCACTTGTATTTATGTAAGCACATATATGAGTCTCACCTCTGACCGAGTATGAGTCTCCTAGGAATCACTGTCCTCCAGGAACGCCTCACTGCTGGCCGCAGCGGACACCATGCCAGAGTTCTCTGAAACCACCGTACAGTTAGTTAGTCGTCTCACGAAGAGGGCTGTGCAGGGTCAGGTATGCTTCACATATTTTTGGGCCAATGCAACGCTCGAGCCAGGCTTACGACTCCTTTTGTTCTCCTCGTCGTATAGGGCGGACTGTTGGACGGCCAGGATCCCACTGCTTTCAACACCTCAGACCCATTGCGACTATGGATAGTTCAAGTCGGTGAGACACAGGATTTTCAGCCATGTCTACTGTCCTCTTCGACTCACCCCAGCTGTACTGTAGGGATTATCATAGCCATGTCGCAGCTGCTCTCTCTGGGCCTGCGGAGGATCAGGCAACCAAGAGTCATCTCTGAGGTACTGGGTGGTATACTATTGGGTATGTGAAATCCCTCAATGTCCCTGGCCAGGCTCTCATCACCTGATGTTTAGGTCCCACCGCCTTTGGGCGCATTCCCGGCTTTACCAATCACATATTCCCCTCACAATCTATACCGTATCTCACTCTCGTCGCAAACATCGGCCTCTGTCTTTTCCTGTTCATCATTGGCCTGGAAATCGACGCTAGCGTCATAAAGCGTAATGCACGTCTGTCTGTCATCGTTTCCCTTGCTGGTGTCATCCTTCCCTTTGGTATTGGTGCGGCGATATCAAAACCTATCTACAAAGAGTTCATAGATCCCTCCGTCCATTATCCTTATTTCATGCTCTTCGTCGGCGTGACGTACTCCATCACTGCCTTTCCCGTTCTCTGCCGGATACTAACGGAACTCAAGCTACTTGGCACCACCGTCGGCCTCATCGTTCTCTCTGCCGGTGTCGCCAACGACGTCATCGCTTGGACGCTACTCGCCCTCAGCGTGGCCCTCGTAAATGCAACATCGGGTCTCACCGCCTTGTGGACGTTCCTCGTCTGCGTCGGGTTCGCCTTGTTACTGTTCTTCCCAGTGAAGATGTTCATGCTCTGGCTCGCGCGCAAGACAGGGAGCACAGTCAACGGGCCAACCATGTTCTACATGACCGTGGTCATGATAATTCTGTGGGCAAGCTCTTTCTTCACAGACATTGTTGGCGTGAACGCTATATTCGGTGAGTTTCGCGTCTCTGTCCAACGATCACAGTGGTGACTTTTTCCATATTTCAGGCGCATTTTTGGTCGGAGTTATCATCCCGAGAGAGGGCGGGCTGGCTATTGCTCTTACGGAGAAGCTGGAAGACATGGTCACCATCCTGTTCTTACCCTTGGTCAGTGCTTAGCACTATACAGCACGAGAGCTATCTTATCTCCCGCACACAGTACTTCACGCTTTCCGGTTTGAAGACCGACCTCGGACTACTCAACGATGGTATGTATGCGGAGTGTTCATTGGCAACCATCTTAACCTTTCTATTAGGTACCGCGTGGGGATTCATGTTCGTCATTGCCGCTCTCGATTTCACCGGCAAGGTCACCGGATGCACCCTTTCGTCGAGGTACCTGGGATTCACGTGGCGAGAGTCCGGCACTGTAGGTGCTCTTATGAGCTGTAAAGGGTGCGTCTACGTGCCACACGTCCACTACCCCCAACTAACGTCAGGGAAGTCTCGTCGAGCTGATCGTGCTCAATGTCGGCCTGTCAGCTGGTATCCTCAACCAGCTGGTGTTCTCCATGTTCGTGCTGGAAGCGCTCATCCTGACGTTCATGACTACCCCCATCGTCAACTTCCTCTACCCACCAGAACGCCGTACTCGACCTGGAGCTACCGATGCTACAAACATTTCTGCACACACCAGCGACGGCAAGAAAGACATCGAGGATGATCAAGCATCTCTGGTCGCCTCCGACGAGTATCCCTCCCACCAGCGCTTTACTGTCGTTCTGGACAGCTTCGACCACATGCCTGGCATCATGGCTCTTACGCAATTGGCCGTCCCGCCTACCTACGAGACTGTCACCTCAAATGCACCGCCGTCACCCAAGAAATCCGGGCTTCAGGTAGACGCGCTCCGGCTGATCGAACTCTCAGACCGTACTTCTACGGTGATGAAATCTTCTTTTGCTGATACGCTTATATCCATGGACCCCTTGTTGAGCGTCTTCAAGATGTTCGCTGAGCAAACCGACATACCTGTTTCCACGAACTTGGCTGTGGTGCCATATGACGATCTTGCGGTTTCTGTCGTTGACCATGCGAAGAGACATGCCTCCCAGCTCGTCCTCGTTCCCTGGCTTGCCCCGAGCATCCTGCCTACTGGAGAGAATGTCGATCGTGGAACCAGACTGGAACATAACCCGTTCGACACCACCTTTGGTTCGTCTTCGAAGACCAACAAGTCCGCCGTCGCTAGCCGGTCGCACTTCATCCGGAGCGTTCTGGCACGAAGCAAAACGGACGTGGCTATCTTCGTCGATACAGGAGACCGGGCTGGGACGACTGGGGCGCAACACATACTACTCCCGTTCTTCGGTGGGCCGGATGATCGGCTGGCGCTCAACTTCGTCGTGCAACTGTGCATGAGCTCGAGAATCACTGCTACGGTCGTGAGAGTGACCAAGGGTCCGGTTGACGGTGTGGATCTCCAAAGGCCTGGAGATGCTGTCGTGGATGAGAGGGCGGGCGTGGATGCACCTGCGTCGACGCCGGCAGTGACCTCGGTGAGTACGACCCTGACTGTGGTTTATACCATCCGATTCACTTTTGCCTCCTTTAGACCATTGGATTCCCTGACACTGTTTATGGCCAGCATAATACCGCGTCGCGACTGCAATCTGACACTGCGGATAACATCTTGTGGGCACAGTATACCCAATACGGCCTCGAAAAAGATACCGCGCACCACCAGCTACGCGCGGCCCTCTCCAGGATCAGCTTCCAAAATAGCAAATCGCCTATTCCGCTGCATACTCTCATCCAGCATGTCCAGCAGCTCAGGGCGAGCCACAGACGGGTGTTGGTCGTCACCGGCCGGTCTCGGCGCCTGGCAGTGGAGGACCACAGCGCGGAGGTGAAGGCGATTGCGAGCGAGCACGGGTGCGCGCAAGGCGGCTCGAGCGGGGAGTTCGAGCTGGTGCGGAAGACGGTCGGGGATGTCGCGTGTGCGCTGCTGGTGTCGGGCGCGCCGAATGCCGTCGTGGTTGTCCAGGCGGGCGAGGTAGCTGTTGACGACGTGTAACGGTCTTCGAGATAGCTGTTGTCTTGTTTGATTACGATGTCCGAGTACATATCGTACTATGTATTACTACGTATGACTACTACGCAAGTATTGCCACCCTTGTAAATAGAAGTGTTTTGACTATTACGTTGGCTGAGCTGGCGGAGGACGGGCCGAATATTTCCCGGCTGGCCAAGACGACCCTCTGAGCGATTTGTCTGACTTCGCACACCGGAGAATTTCAAAAGTACAAAATGAAAGACGTTCTTCAGTCTCTTTTTCTTTTTCTTTTTCTTTTCTCGCCCTCCCTTACTCGACGGCTAGATTACCTCAAGCACCGAAGACTGAATTCTCGAGGCAATTCTCCATACTATCACCGGGATACCCGGGAAGTCTATTAAGCGTGTCAACTCGGAGACACGGTGGCTCGATCGTACATAGTTCGGGTTAAAATCACAGGCTAGTGGTCTACCAAAGCACCAGCCCATCCGTCGATTATCGTGATGGCCGCCATACGCCGGCTCTTCTCTCGACGGACTCTGGCCTATGTGGGCGCTACCACGGTCGGTGTCGCAGGCGGGGGATACTACTATCTCAACTCCGGGCCTGCGTACCCTGCTTCTACTCGAGAAACCCGCCGGCCGCCGCCGCCATGGACGCCGCCGCCTCGCCAGGCCATGCTGGATGCGCTGGAAAAAAGTGCGAGCCACCCCGACGAGCAGTTTGATCTGCTCATCGTCGGAGGGGGCGCGACGGGGGCCGGGGTTGCTGTCGACGCTGCCAGCAGGGGCCTTCGGGTCGCACTGGTGGAGAGAGGCGATTTCAGTTCCGGTGAGTCGTGATCGTATGGATGGGCCGTCGTACGCGTGACATGCGTGTCGCAAGGTACTTCCTCAAAATCGACCAAGCTGGTCCACGGTGGCGTTCGCTACCTCCAAAAAGCCGTCATGGAGCTCGACTACGAGCAGTACAAGCTCGTGCGCGAGGCCCTGCACGAGCGCAGGATATTCCTCCAGACGGCGCCTTACCTGTCGCACATGCTGCCCATCATGCTGCCCATCTACAAGTGCGCCCCCGCGACTCGCTCTTTGGTGATCTGGCTGAATTTGTCGGTGTGATGCGTGCAGGTACTGGCAGGTGCCGTACTACTGGGCAGGGTGCAAGATGTATGACCTGCTTGCTGGCAAGGAGAACATGGAGAGCTCGTACCTGATGTCGAAGGGGAAAGCCCTCGAGATATTCCCCATGCTCAAGAGCGAAGGCTTGGTGGGCGCTGTTGTATATTACGACGGTGGGTCGTGCCTCCGAGTCTATTCTCGCTGGACGCTTTGACGCACGCCGCACTCGTCCAGGTCAGCACAACGATGCACGCATGAACGTGGCACTAGTCATGACTGCGGTGAAGCTCGGTGCAACGGTCGCCAACTATTGTGGTGTCACCGACCTCCACAAGAACGTGGAGGGCAAACTCGTAGGCGCCAAGGTCAGGGACCAACTCACGGGCCGCGAATTCAACATTCGCACCAAGGTCAGGGGTCTACTGGATTGCATACGCATAAGTATATTCACGCCGTTGTGACAGGGGATCATCAACGCAACCGGTCCGTATTCCGACAGCCTCCTCACACTCAACTCTCCCGACCACAAACCCATCGTCAGACCCTCTTCTGGCATTCATATCACGCTGCCGGCCTACTATGCGCCCTCACGCATGGGGCTTCTCGATCCTGCGACCTCCGATGGGCGTGTTATCTTCTTCCTTCCCTGGGAGGGCGGTGTCGTCGCTGGCACGACTGACACGCCCGCTAAGGTGAACGCGCAAGGCGAAGAAGTTACAGCGGGCGAGGATGAAGTGAACTGGGTGTTGGATGAGGTGCGAGGGTACCTTTCTCGCGATATCAAGGTCCGCCGTGGAGACGTGCTGAGCGCGTGGTCGGGTCTGCGGCCTCTGATCGCCGCTGGCGGTGGCGAGGGGGGGACGGAGGGCTTGGTCAGGAATCACCTTGTAAGAGTGGAAGAGTCTGGTCTTGTCACGATCGCGGGAGGGAAATGGACGACGTACCGTGCGATGGCGGAGGAGACCGTCGATACTGCTGTCAAGGTGTTTGGATTGCAAGATAAAGTGAACGGGCCTTGTCGTACGGAGGAGCTGAGGCTTGTCGGGAGCGACGGCTGGAGCCCGACTATGTTTATCGGGCTCGTTCAAAGGGTGAGCTCACGGACTATCCCATGGTATGCCGTGCTCAGCTGTACTGCGACAGTTCGGCCTAGAAACAGATGTTGCAACACAGTTGTCAGATAATTATGGTGACCGTGCATGGACTGTATGCACACTTGCTGAGCCAACGGGCGAGCAGTGGCCCTTGCGTGGTGTCCGTCTGAGCCCTAATTACCCCTGTGCGTCTGCCTCTCGACGCAGAGTGCACCTTTTCTGACATCCTATACATAGATATCGAAGCAGAGGTTCTTTATGCGACCCGCCACGAGTATGCGTGTACGGCCGTCGATGTCCTCGCGCGACGCACCCGCCTCGCCTTTGTCAACGCCCAAGCTGCACTTGCCGCCCTCCCGCGTGTCATCGAGATAATGAGCGAAGAACTCGCATGGAATCGCGACCGCCAGCGCAAGGAGTTTGAACGTGGTGTTAACTACCTGCAGAGCATGGGTCTCCCGCCGGGTGTCCTGAACAACAATGGCAGCGGTGTGTATTCTTGGGAACGCCAGGGCCTCGAAGGTTGGGTTGGGTGGGCAAAGGACGGGTTCTGGTATCTGCTTGGAATGGGTCCTCCAGCTATTGCCGTTATCCCGGCTGCCAAAGGCATTCCACTACAGTACAGCCGTGCGAAGTTTGAAGCCGGGGAGATCGAAGCATTGAAGGAGATCTTTGACCGGTCTGCTGTTGCCGCTGGAGAGGTGCTGGAGGGAATATCGGCGACGGACAAGCGGCTGAGGAAGGACCAGATCAAGGAAGTGCTAAAGGAGTTTGCGACCGAGTGGCCCGGGAGTGGGTATGAGAGATTTAGGGAGGCAGATGTTAGATATGTTCTCTCGGAGAGCGGGTTCCACGACCGGGAGGATGTAGACTTCGATGAATTTGTCGAGGTATGCTGGTTCCCCCCGCATCACTGTATTTGGCTGACATGTACTTGTTGGAAGATATGTGAAAACCTGAAGGACGTCTCTCTTGTCCCAGCGGCTAGTAAGAAGAAGACCGAGCATAGACGGATTCCTGTAGAGAAGAGTGGAGGAGGCGTATAGACGAACCATCGTTCGCCGTCGTGCAGTTTGCTCGGAATTCCAGTCCATTCATGCATTGTGGTTTCTTTTTTCGTCGCCTTTCGTTGAAAAATTTCCCGGCTGTCTTACGTGCAAGCATTTTCCACTCCCATGATTACTGAGTGAATTCTATCCCCAACAGCCACCCCATGTCACTGTGAGGACTGATGCAAAGCAGACGACTTTGAGCTGTGATTCCACAGCAGAGTATTGTTCGTAAGGCTAGGCGTAAATCCCATTCGTCGACGTTAACGCACTAACTACCGTGTCCTTTTTTTTAAAGGAGACACCAGCGGAACCATGCGTGACACTATTGCAGTATAATTCCCTTAAATCGAGGACCACCGTCGGACAAGCACGCCAGGGTGACCTGATCTGGCACCTCCCTCCTGCAGGTACATGCTTCGCACTTCCATCATCTATCGGCAGAATCTGCAGGATCGATCTTGTACCTGTACTACTAACTTTCATTCAAGATGCCCTTTCGGTGGTGCTCAATGGCTGGGACTGTTGTGATGATGGCCGCTTTCCAAGTTGATTGATCACAGAATGGTGTGACAGGGGGAATGGAATGCTGGGAAGACGGAAGTTCCTCGTGTGGGAAGTTATCGTAAGTTTTGTTCCTATGGGTCTGGATCGATACACGAGAGGTGATACACACGGTAACGTGCGGTAGCTTCCATGCGACGAAGTTGACCTGACGCAGTAACCAAGCATTCCGTCTGTCGGCAGGCTTGATGTTACTGGCAGGGAATCGAATCCGTCACGGACTCCATGTGCTGAGGTTGCCCCCATTTTTGGGCTCCTTGGAGGCGATTAACGGACCTTGCCTGCATTGCAGGGCCCCTCAGCCTCCTATCATGGTCATATGCGGTGGAAACACAGCGGACCACCGCAGGCAATCCCACCAGCGGGGCGACAAGGGGCCCCTGCCCTTGGATTGTATATACTCTAGCATGCTGCCGCATATATTTTGTAATGCACCCCCGTAAAAGAAAGAAAAATCATGGCCATAATTGATGTGCAGAACCACTTTAAAAGCAGTAGTCCACCAGTACTTGCTGTACCAGTGGCGTCTTTTGTTGCTCAAATGAATGCGTCCTATCGATTGGAATGATGTCATAGTATGTAACTACGTGATCCAGCGCATAAACTTGAATGACCGCTCTACAAATTGTCTGGAGGTGATGCTTTTGAAGTGAGACTGCATTATTTTATGACTTTGATGATCTCTACTTTGCCTGCTTCTGATGCCTGCAATTTTTTTTTCTTCAATCTTTGTTGCTCCGCATTCTTCGGAGATACGTGGACTTATCTTGGACGCTTTTGATTGATAACACGTTTCATTACACATCGGCGATAATCAATGCAATAATGGTAAGATAACGTCTGGTTTCCTCTTCCAGTCTGCGATTAAATAGACAATCGGTATCGTACTGAATTCTAACTCACACCAATCAAGTGATCCATAAAAAAAACGTGTTGTGGTGCCATGGCGAATGGACGATGTTTATGATGACTTGTGATTTTATAAAGCCGTGCTCCAATCTCGTCATAGCATGATAAAGATGACAAAGCAAGCCAAGTTGCTAGTTTAATAGACAGACCTCCTATCTGGTAATGGGATATCATGGTCCATGCAAATATGTTACAAATCAGGCCACTGGTGGGTCCGAATGAGTGCTGAGGAAATAAAGACCCAAATAAAAGTCGAAACGGGACATCTATAGTCTAGCCATGGGTTCTGTGCGTTCTGCCTCATACTGGTCTACTAGTTGTCGTCTTAGTACCTTTCCAGTAGATGACTTGGGTATCTGTTGGGAGACGTCAGTTGGCCGTCTTACATGCGAGTAGATAGACCACAGACCTGATCGATCACTGCAATTCCACCTCTGAGCCATTTGTAGCGGCTAAGGCGTCCCCGCACCCAAGCCAATATCCGCTTTTTACTCTCTGAAGCACCGAGCTCCATCCCAGCTGGAGATAAAACGATCCATGCTCGGGGAACGCGCTCGTCCGCAGTGCGGCCACCACTAACACCTGCAACGGTGACGTCATCGACAAGGTTGTCCGGGTGGTCGCGGATAGTGTTCTCGATTTCCAGAGGCGATACCTGCATCCCAGACACTTTGAGCGTATCCTGCGTACCAATCGCGCCGTCAGTCCGAAATAACAGTGTGGAGAAGTGGGCTGTTGCCGTACTTTTGCTCTATCTTCGAAACTGCGGTGTTCAAATCTAGTGAGTGATGGACGCCACCCGATGTGACGATCGAGTACGTACTATAATACACCGTCGGCATCTATGCGCATGCGATCACCGGTGCGTAGCCAGCCGTCCACAAATGCTGCATTGGTGGAGGTCTCGTCCTTCCAGTACCCCGGCGATACACAGCCTCCCTTGACGTGGAGCTCCCCAACCTCATTAACGGCAGCGAGTGTACCGTCCTCACGGACTATACGGGCTTCCATTCCCGGTATAAGCATCCCTACGGATCCAGGGACGACCTTAGCGCGGCCATCGAGCATGCCCGGTAATGGGTGTAGGGAGACGGTAAGCGCCTGATGGAGATAACTAAGCTTTAATCCTTGTATAGGATTCAGGCTAAAACTTACGCATTCAGACATTCCATACCCTGTGTCGGAGATTCGGCGGTATACGTAAGCCTCATGCGAGGAGAAAGAGTGGAAGACTCACCTCCCCCAATCCGCTCGACACAAGGAAATTGCGACCGCAAGCGCTGCGCTAGCTGGAGGGGCAGATGGGCAGCGCCGGAATTTATTGTCTGGACCGTGCTGAAGTCGGCAGTCATAAATCTAGGATGGTGCACGATCTGATGAATGAGGGACGGAACGAGGGCCAGCGATGTGACGCGGTACCTATGATACATTTGTTAAGCATATGAAGCGCTGCAATGGAATTGCACTTTACGAGTGTACCAACTTCGGGAGCGCATCTAGAAACATATCGGCATCCCATTTTGAGAGGAAGAGCATGGTCAAGGGCTCGGAGAAACAGCGGAACGTCGTGACGTTGAGACCATAGGAGTGGTGGATGGGCAATACATTAAACATTACTTGCATGCCCTCTGGACCATTCCAGACACGACGCTATAATGGCATGTGAGTAAGGTGTGATAAATGATCTTGTAAGTGAAACAAACTACCTTTTGTACCTTGGCTGCCTCTTCGACGAACATTTTATATTGGGTGAGTGAAGTAAGTAAGTTGCCGTGTGTTATCATTACAGCTGGAAGAGTGGAAATGGATGAGAACCATAGTATAACGTCAGAATATGGACGAGATGGAGAAGTAGCGGTTGTTCGTAGTTATGATACATTGCTACCTACAACACCAAAACTGAATTTAGGGGTGCCCTCACCTTTGGGTAAGCCTGTAGTTCCACTGGAAAATACCAAGTAGGCAAGTGTATCACCCGTTGCGGGCCTTATCGGTAGTCGTGGTATCCTATTCTGTCGTACCTGGTCGACAAGATCGGCATAACTTGCGTAGCCGTCTACGTGGCCTTCTAGGATGTATACATGATCTTCGGGCAAGCCGGAGCTGCGAGCCAAATGTAGTAGGGAGGGGCTAACAAATAAGCGGGTCGCCCCTGAGAGCTTTATGGCATGTTGAAATTCGAAGGAAGTGGAGTAAGACGACATTGTCGCAAAGGGTACTGTGATTGCTAGCAGGGAGTGGATCAATGCCACGTAATCCTGGCGAAGTGGTCAATCCGCTGCAGACGAGAACAGATGGAAGTGGCCGAATTACCAGGCAATTCTCGCTGAGGATACCAACGAGTTCGTCGTTTTCTCTACGAATGCCGAGTCCACCGTGTTCTGGGTCAGTTCCAAGTGCTGTCGCGCCATCGCGAACCCGTTCGAGGAACTCCCTGAACAAACGCTGTTGGCCAGAAATGACGTCCACCTGAAAAATGAAGTCGGACCAGGACTTCTGGTCCTCTCGGTCGAGCAAGAAGTGGTGGATGTTCTGTTCCGGCATTGGGGGGAGCGGGGGAAACAGGGACTTGTGGTACATGGCTGGCGCACCCACGTATACGATGTGTTGAGGACAGGTGCCGCGAGCTGCTTCCTGGATGCATCAGCTATCCCTTTAATATAATAGACCCCTACCGGACTACGGGAGACCAGTTGGCTTCCGCATAACCGGTCGGTGAGAAAGTTGACACTTTTCAGCTGACAGTTGGCAATGTAGTTTGAGAAAGAAAATTGCTTCCGCAGGACTCGAGGCTCGATGTCGTGCATGATGTGATGGCAGACGCCCGTACATTTTAATTTTTCAGCGGGTCTCGTCAACACTACGGCAAGCGATTCCAAGTCCGCGAGATAGCGGAACTGTCAGCCCCACATTGCTGCGGCGGCGATGATGTTACCCCGACACGATCTCCATCACAAACACGGCTAGAGATAGTAGGACTACGTCGTCCAGGCTTGCCGAGGTTGCAGCCAGACACGGGTCCACTTCGGCATGGCCGTTTGCCGTCCTCCGCTGGCAATATGGCACGCAAATGCACGACTGCAGTGCTTCGGCGTCTGTGTACTTCTTCCTTGGCTGATGCTACGGCCGGTACATCATCGTACATCTATTCTCCGGACTCCTCACGGACATGGTCCTACCGTGATGCTCCCAAAATTCTCTCGCCACCATATTTTCCGAATACTGTACAGGAATCCGACATCCATGCGGAACCCAACGAAACGCCTATATGCGCGCTTATTTCCTGCTCAACCCAGGGCACTGGTGGCAGCTGCAATTCAACTTCAACGTGTAACACGGTCTTCGTACTGGAATACCCCGTGTCATGCCATAGCCGCCCGAAGTGGGGAGTGGACACGGCATGTCAGGCGTCTGCCAGTCGTCTCAAAACGTTCCATCCCACGGGCCCATAATTCTTGTGATGTTTCCGGCTGCGAACTTCCGACACATGTAGCAGTTAATCGTCGGGTTCTCGCATGTTCCGGTTCTGCCAAAATTTCGTTCCGAATCCAGCTGGACTGGATGAGTTCATCTTTGGATGCGACGACTTGATGCTCGACATGCGAATGCTGCACACCGACCGGCCGGAAGCCTGCGTAGCCGTTAGCTTGTATGTCATCATGATGCCGCCATCCACGATCGCGATCCTGCGCGTATCTTGTATCGTGATCTGGCATTTTCCTAGATAACCGGTAGTTTGACTAGCACCTAAGCGCCTGGCTATAGCATCATCAGGAGCTTTGGACTAATTCGTCAAGATCGAGGCGACATCGAGCGTCTGGTACGATGCAGGGCCATGTTCAAACGGTGAGCAACGGCGAGATTCTGAAATGCGATGGCCCTAACATAGCTGCTTTTGTTCGTGGCGCATTTGGGTTCTCCTTATCGCGTCTACAGGTGTCTATCAGCGTTCTATACCAAATATATCATAGCTCACTCGTGGTCACCATTGTCCTACCACAAGCTAGGGTGATCAATACATGTCACTTGAATCACCAAGGAGGAGAGGGTTCTCTTGGTTAATTCTTTTCGTGGAAAACACGAGCAGAGGTGTATCCCGCCGTGTCTAGTCACCATTCTCCTGCAGGTGAGCGAGATGACTTCAGTATGATTATGGCTCCTGCTCCCCCCGCAAGCCCTAGTGCGTGTTCCATATCTTCACCTCCCCTCCCACGTGTCCGCACTTAAGTTATGAATATGTAGTTGGACGGCGGTTCCGGCTGTGTCGTGCTACCGACAACTAGGCACGCAGCATTTGCAAGGAACCCCCATATATTTGCAATTAAACAGTTGCAACTAGGATCTCCCGTTAATCAGCGGTATTCCCTGCCATCCTGAAGTGGTGAGGTATGATTGACAGGACATCCGATTATTAGGGAAGGCCAAAGTGAGCACAGATCAGATCAATCTAAGGTAATACCCAATATAGTACTCGAGACTTGTATGAGCAACAGCCATCTTAACTCAGCTTCGGAACACGAGAGCTGAGGTTTACAGACGGTTTTAAATGGACAGAAAGTATCGGAAACATTTGAAAACGTAGATAGACATAGGTCAAGAAAACTGTTGTGCACTGCATGGTGCTTCTGTAGCTACGAAACATTTAATCAGGAGAAAGCATAGAAACAAAACATCACTCGGACCGAGACGCCGAGTTCCGACAATAAAAACACTCCTGAGCAAAGCTGCGAAGCACACGGCCTTTTGCTGGTGCATATCCGCAATTGAACCCTGTCTGCGAGCTTATTCTTGCACATCGCCGCTTCCCTGCATGGGCCGTACAAACTATTCGCAGAACTTGTCCGCTGAAAACGGCCGCAGTCCCCAACGCCGACCGTATCGCAGTGCAACCAC
>JADGIP010000066.1:0-50826 GCA_016618355.2 Astraeus odoratus | reverse complement strand
CGATGATGCCGAAGTTGTCGTTGATCACTTTAGCCAGCGGTGCCAGGCAGTTGGTGGTGCAGGATGCGTTAGAAACGATGTCCTGGCCAGCGTAAGTTTCGAAGTTTGCACCGCGAACGAACATTGGGGTGTTGTCTTTGGAAGGACCAGTCAGAACAACTTTCTTCGCACCCGCAGTGATGTGTTTACGTGCAGTTTCGTCGGTCAGGAAGATACCGGTTGCTTCAGCAACAACGTCAACACCGATTTCGTTCCATTTCAGGTTAGCTGGGTCTTTCTCAGCAGTAACGCGGATGGTTTTGCCGTTAACAACCAGGTGGCCGTCTTTCACTTCAACGGTGCCGTCGAAACGACCGTGAGTTGAGTCGTACTTCAGCATGTACGCCATGTATTCAGCGTCCAGGAGATCGTTGATACCAACGATTTCGATGTCAGAACGTTTCTGAGCAGCACGGAAAACAATACGGCCGATACGGCCAAAACCGTTGATACCTACTTTGATAGTCATATATTCCACCAGCTATTTGTTAGTGAATAAAAGGTTGCCTGTAAAATTACAAAAACCTTACGCAGCGTCAAGCGGAATCGTGTCAATCATTGCGACAAATCAATCCTGTGACTAACGTTTGTGCGACTGACTCGCCTCACTTTCCCTTTGAGCTTGCAACCACATGGGGGCTGCGCCCGGAATTTTAAAGTCCTCGCAGGATAAAAATGTGAACGTGATCACAATTGCCTGACCGCCTTTTCGCGACACATAAGTTTAGAACAAAAGTGCACGCAAGGGTGTTAATGTTTTGTTAGAATCCGGGTTAAAGATGTCTGTTTCTACAGCGAGATGTAAGCATATGTCGAACCAACATAACCCTGACGATTTGAAAAAAAACCTCACCGAAATGCAGTTTTACGTGACCCAGAATCACGGCACGGAGCCGCCATTTACCGGGCGATTACTGCACAACAAGCGAGACGGTGTCTATCACTGTCTGGTCTGCGATGCCCCGCTGTTCAATTCACAAACGAAATACGACTCCGGCTGCGGCTGGCCGAGCTTTTACGAGCCGGTGAGCGATGACGCAATCCGCTATCTGACCGACTCGTCGCACGGTATGGTGCGCACGGAAATTCGCTGCGGTAACTGCGACGCGCACCTGGGGCACGTCTTCCCGGATGGTCCTCAGCCAACGGGTGAGCGTTTCTGCGTGAATTCAGCCTCAATGAGCTTCACCGATGATGAAAACGGCGACCAGATTAAGGGTTGAAAAAACGATTCAGCAAATTATTCCTTTGAAAGGGAGAGATCGTGAATATTGAGGACATGATTAACGGGATGACCCCGGAAGTTTATCAACGTCTGGTGACCGCCGTTGAGCTGGGAAAATGGCCGGACGGTGTGGCGCTCACGCCTGAGCAAAAAGAGAACAGTTTGCAGTTGGTGATGCTGTGGCAGGCGCGCAATAACACCGATGCGCAACACATGACTATCGACACTAACGGTCAGATGGTGATGAAGAGCAAGCGCGAGCTGAAGGAAGATTTTGGCATCACGCCGAAGCCGATTGCGACGATCAAAATGCAATAACGGTGCGGGTTGATGCCCTCACCAGGCCCTCTCTCTGTGGGAGAGGGCCTGTGTCTTACTACTTATGCGGGATCCCGAGCGACTCCGCCAGCTGTTTCGCTAACTGATTATTGTCGTCCGCTCCGTACTCCCAGAACATCGCCCCGGCGAGGCCTTTCTCTTTGATGTAGTCCGCCTTGATCGCGACAGAACGCGGATTCTCATACGAAATCGCAAACAGCGCGTTGCCATCGGCACCCTTTACCGAGAGCCACGGTACCTTCGCCTGGTCGTCCCAGTGTTCGGTAAAACGCTTCTGCGGATCGTTCAGCAGCTTCTTCACGATATCGTTGTACTTCACGTAGGTATCTTTAGTCAGGTCATAGCCGAGCGACTTAAACAGTGCGATCTCCTGCGGTCCAAAGTAGGGCTGTGTGACCGGATTTTTTTGCGCGTCCGGCTTGCTCCAGTCAATGCCCGGTTCAACCGCACGTTTCGGTACGCGGCCGTAAAAACCGATCCCGAGGTTCATCTGCTTCGGCTTAAGTCCGGCGGCCAGATAGTTGTTCACCACAAAATCGACGCTGTATTTGTCGGCGGCAGCCACCGTTGGCCAGGCGCTGGAGTCATACAGGTTCGCGTTGAAGTACTGTGTCCCGTACGCCATGTCGTAGGTCATCAGGTTGATGTAGTCGAGGAGCGGGGCGATGGCTTTAACATCCACCCAGCTTTTCGGACTTTCCGCATTCGCGCCCACCGCAATGGTCACCAGCTTTTTCTGCCCGAACGCGTCGCGCATCTCTTTCAGCAGGGCGGTGAAGTTATCCCTGTCGGCGGGCTGGCTTGCAACCAGCCCCCACGCGCCGTTGACCGGATATTCCCAGTCGAGATCGATCCCGTCCAGACCGTATTTCTCAACAATTTCCTTCGCGGAGCGGATAAACACCGCGCGACTCTCCTGGGTTGCCGCTGCGCCAGAGAAACCGCGCGCCCCCCAGCCGCCAACGGAGAGCAGGACTTTCAGGTTCGGGTTTTGCTTACGCAGAGTGGGGATTAAGGCCAGATCGGACGCCACTTTTGGCGACAGCCAGATTTGATGCAGCTTCGCCGGATCTTTCAGCGCAGGGTTGGTCTCATCTTTCTCGTTGTTATAAACAAGCCCAAACGAGTAGTTCAGGTGGGTGATCTGTCGAACGTCCAGTTTATTGATATCGCCACCCGGTCCGGCGGTGACGTCACCACCCCCGTTAAAGTAGCCCACGGACATCAGAGGCGCGGCGGAAGCAAGCGACGCGCAAAGCAAGGGTAATGCTGCCAGCAGGGGCAAACGTTTCATACAAGTTCCTCTTTGACTTAATAAAAATAACCACGCCACAGAAAAGGCGTGGCGAAAAAACAGCCTGAAGAGAATAGCATTGCCGCTTCGCTGAGGATGCGAGGGAGTTCACTTTATGGGGATTGGGGAGGGGTTTTGCCGGGTAAGCGTCAGCGCCACCCGGCTTAAAAGGCTACGCCTGCGTTTCCTGCCAGTCTGCCAGCGTATACAGCGTTGCACCTTCGGCGGCCATATCCATAAACGCCTGGGCGCTGTCCTGTGGTTGGATGTTCACCCCGCGACAGCCGTCGGTGATGACGCTAACGGTATAACCCAGCTGGAGCGCGTCCAGCACGGTAAACTTCACGCAGTAATCCGTCGCCAGACCCAGCACGATCAGCTCCGTGATTTCATGGTGACGTAACCACGCGTCCAGCGCCGTCTTCTGGCGATGCCCGTTATCGAAAAACGCGCTGTAGCTGTCGATAGCCGGGTTTTCACCTTTATGGAACACCGCGTCGATGGCCTTCTGATTCAGGAGCGGGTGCAGCTCCGCTCCTTCGGTCTGCTGCACGCAGTGATCCGGCCAGAAGGTTTGCGCCAGACCGTCGAGTTCACCCTGGGTGAAAGGCTCAACGTTGTGCTGGCTGGCAAAGCTGCCGTGGTTCGCCGGGTGCCAGTCCTGGCTGGCGACAACCGCTTCACCGCGGGCTTTGCACCAGTCAATCAGGGTATTTGCCACGTCAACGGTGCTGTCACCTTCGGCGACGGCCAGCGCGCCGCCCGCGCAGAAATCATTTTGCAAATCGACCAGTAGCAGGGCGCGTTGCTTCATGAGAGCTCCTTATTCGTCCGGGGTCAGCTCGCCACGCAGGTTTTGCATCATTGCGCGGCGAATGGACTGAATGTCCAGATCCTGACTCAGTAAATAGTGAAGTTTAGTCAGCGTCGCCTCAACGGTCATATCGAAGCCGCTGATCACCCCCGCGTGCGCCAGCGCGTTGCCAGTGGCATAACCGCCCATATTGACCTTGCCAGACATGCACTGGGTCAGGTTTACCACCACAATTCCGCGCTCGCTGGCTTCCTGAAGCTCCTTCAGAAATTCGCCGTTCTGCGGAGCGTTGCCGACGCCATAGGAACGGAGGATCAGCGCTTTCACCGGCTGGCGCAGGAAGTTGCGCACCACGTCCGCGGAGATGCCCGGATAAATGGTAACCACGCCAATCGGCTGCGGGGTAATCGGATGCACAATCAGCTCGCCGGCGGTGTTCGGTGCCGGAGGCGTTCCCAGACGACGGATATGAATACCCGCTTCCAGCAGCGGCTGCAGGTTAGGGGAGGCAAAGGCATCAAAACCGTCGGCATGGGCTTTGGTGGTGCGATTGCCGCGATAGAGGCGATTGTTAAAGAACAGCGATACTTCGTTGATCGGGTAATTCGCCGCCACGTACAGGGAGTTCAGCAGGTTGATCTGCCCGTCCGAGCGCAGCTCCGCCAGCGGTATTTGCGACCCGGTGACGATCACCGGCTTGCTCAGGTTCTCCAGCATGAAGGAGAGCGCCGAAGCGGTGAACGCCATGGTGTCGGTGCCGTGCAGGATCACGAAGCCGTCGTACTGGTCGTAATGGGCTTTAATGTCATCCGCGATGTGCTGCCAGTCTTCCGGCGTCATGTCGGAGGAGTCCATCAGCGGCTCGTATTCGTGGATGGTGAAATCAGGCATTTCCGGACGGTGGAATTCAGGCATCAGCGCAAGCTGACGCTGCAGATGGCCAGAGACGGGGATATAGCCATTTTCAGAGCGCTGCATACCGATGGTACCGCCAGTGTAGGCTACATAAATCGATTTCTTCTGCATGGTAGTGAGTTCTTGTTCTTCAAAAGAAAAAAATCCCCTCTTCACGGGAAGAGGGGACGGTTTTTAACGGACGTTCGCGCAGGTCAGGCAAAACGCGTAACGACTTTGTGGATCGTTAAAGGCCGCGAGCTTATCACTTTCCGCCTTCATCGCTTTCGCAGCCGTGGTCACCGGGGCCGGCAGGTACGCCTGCAGCGCCTCCGGCAGCATGGCGCGTACGGAGACGGACATGCTGTCCATCACCATATCGAAGAACGACGGTTCGTCCTGATAATACTCAACGTGCCACTGCTTGAGCTTCGCCAGTTCGGCGGCTTTCTTCACCGCGTCGTCGAAGTCGCCCAGGCTGTCGACCAGACCGTTACTCTTCGCATCCTGTCCGGTCCAGACGTGGCCCTGAGCAATCTGGTCGATCTGTTCCGGCGTCTTCTTACGCGAGTCGGCAACCAGCGTGATAAAGCGCTTATAGCCGTTCTCAATGCTCAGCTGCATCATCTCTGAAACTTCCGGCGGCAGAGATTTGGTCATCGACACATCCGCCAGCGGCGACGTGGAAACGCCATCGGTATGCACGCCCAGATAATCCAGGCTGTTTTCCACGGTGTTAATCACCCCGAAGATGCCAATCGAGCCGGTCAGCGTGCTTGGGCTCGCCACAATATAGTTGGCAGGCGTGGAGATCCAGTATCCACCAGACGCGGCCATGCCGCCCATGGATACGACGATCGGCTTGCCAGCGGCACGCGCTGCGGCCAGCTCGGCGCGGATCACTTCGGAAGCGCTAACGCTGCCGCCAGGGCTGTTCACCCGCAGGACAATCGCTTTCACTTTCGGGTCAAGGCGTGCATCGCGGATTTGCGACGCGGTAGTATCACCGCCGACGTTCCCCGGGGTTTCCTGACCGTCCATGATAGCGCCGTTAGCAAACACCACGGCTACGCTGTCGCCGCTGTCGTCCGGCTTTTTCGCAGCATAGTCATACATGCTGATGGCGCTGTAGTTTTTGTCCTCTTTGCTCCAGCCAAACTGTTTGGTCAGGGCTTTTTCGATATCCGCACTGGTGCCCAGCGCGTCAACCAGCTTGTTGTCGAGCGCATATTTCGCGGTATCACCGTCGACCTTGCGCAGTCCATCCAGCACGCCGCGAGCGCCAGGGAACACCTGCTCAGCGGTAATTTGACGGTTAGCGGCAACGGTACCCAGATAGTTCTGCCACAGCTCGCCAATCCAACGGCTGTCCGCTTCACGGGCGGCAGGGGACATATCGTCGCGGATAAACGGCTCCACGGCAGATTTATAGGTGCCGACGCGGAAGACGTGGGTGGTGACCTTCAGCTTGTCGAGCAGCGATTTGTAGTACAGGCCGTTGGTGGCAAAACCGTGCAGATCGACCGTTCCCTGTGGCGAAAGCCAGATCTTATTGGCGAAGCTTGCCAGATAATATTGCCCCTGGCTGTAGCTGTCGCCCACGGCAATCACCGGCTTGCCGCTGTCGCGGAACTCGCGCAGCGCTTTACCGATGTACTGCATAGAAGGCTGGTCGCCGCCGGCAAAATCTTTCAGATCCAGCACGATCCCGGTGATGTTTCGGTCGTCTTTGGCCTGACGGATAGTATCGACGATATCGAACAGGGAGTTCTCCTGCAGGCGGTCTGACGTCGCGCCAAACAGCTGGCGGCCGATCACCCCCAGACGATTGCTGGTGGACGGTTTATCAACGATCACGCCGGTGATATCGAGTAACAGGGCCCCACGAGTCGAATGCTGCGCCTGATTCGCGTTGCTGATATGCATCCAGATGCCCGCGCAAACCAGAACCAGCAGGATGAAGAAGATGTTCATCACCAGGTTGCGGACGAAGTTGAGCAGTCGCCACGTCCATTTAAAGAAACCGGCAAAGATTCGCCAAAGGGTTCGCATGTATTCTCCCTAACCAGAAAATGACTGTTTCCGTCGCCACTGGACGGTAATGTTGGGTTATCGTAATGACCCAACCGCCACTTGTCAGCAGGAATCGCCTGCCAGGCTGTAACAAAATCTGCCGTCGTGTTAATTTTGTGAGTAAATTTCAAGAAAGGAGTTAACCAATGGATGCACTCGAACTGCTTGTTAACCGTCGTAGCGCGTCACGTCTGGCCGAACCCGCCCCTGCGGGCGAGCAGCTGGAAAACATTCTGCGTGCCGGTATGCGTGCGCCGGATCATGGCACGCTGCAGCCGTGGCACTTCTTTGTGATTGAAGGCGAAGGCCGCGATCGCTTCAGTCAGCTGCTGGAGCAGGGGGCAGTTGCCGCCGGGCAGGATGAGAAAGGTATCGACAAGGCGCGTAACGCGCCGTTCCGCGCCCCGATGATTATCGCTGTCGTGGCGAAATGCCAGGCCGACCATAAGGTGCCGGTCTGGGAGCAGGAAATGTCTGCCGGCTGTGCGGTGATGGCGATGCAGATGGCCGCCGTTGCGCAGGGTTATAACGGTATCTGGCGCACCGGGCCGCTGACCGAGAGCGCCGCAGTGCGGGCAGGATTCTCCTGCGGTGAGCACGACAAAATTGTCGGTTTCCTTTACCTCGGCACCCCGCAGCTTAAAGCCTCCAGCACCATTAGCGTGCCGGACACCACGCCTTTCGTCAGCCGTTTTTAATTACACGCGCTAAACTGTCTGGATTCTGAGCATCCGCCGCAGAATTCAGACAGTCATACTTACCTCTTTATGGAATGAGCGCTACCATAGCGCGATTGAGATGACAGGAGACGTCCATGAGCGAGCAAACCATTCGTTTAACGCAGTACAGCCACGGAGCCGGTTGCGGTTGTAAAATTTCCCCGAAAGTGCTGGAGACCATTCTGCACAGTGAACAGGCGAAGTTTGTCGACCCGAACCTGCTTGTCGGCAACGAAACGCGTGACGATGCGGCGGTTTATGACTTAGGTAACGGCACCAGCATTATCAGCACCACTGACTTCTTCATGCCGATTGTTGATAACCCGTTCGACTTCGGGCGCATCGCGGCCACCAACGCCATCAGCGATATCTTCGCCATGGGCGGTAAGCCGATCATGGCCATCGCCATTCTGGGCTGGCCGATCAACACCATTCCACCGGAAATCGCCCGCGAGGTGATTGATGGCGGGCGTTTCGCCTGCCAGCAGGCGGGGATTGCGCTGGCCGGCGGCCACTCGATTGATGCGCCAGAGCCTATCTTCGGCCTGGCCGTTACCGGCGTGGTGCCGACCGAGCGCGTGAAGCGCAACAGCACCGCGCAGGCGGGCTGCAAGCTGTTCCTCACCAAGCCGCTGGGCATTGGTGTGCTCACCACCGCAGAGAAAAAATCCCTGCTCAAACCGGAGCACAAAGGTCTGGCGACGGAAGTCATGTGCCAGATGAACCTCGCCGGCGCGGCGTTCGCCAATATCGACGGCGTAAAGGCGATGACCGACGTCACCGGTTTTGGCCTGCTGGGGCACCTCTCTGAAGTCTGTCAGGGCGCAGGCGTGCAGGCGCAGGTCTGGTATCAGGACGTGCCGAAGCTGCCTGGCGTGGAAGAGTACATTGCCCAGGGCGCGGTTCCGGGCGGTACCCAGCGCAACTTCGCCAGCTACGGTCACCTGATGGGCGAAATGCCTGAGGCGTGGCGCAACCTGCTGTGCGATCCGCAAACCTCCGGCGGCCTGCTGCTGGCCGTCACGCCGGAATCCGAAGCCGAGGTTCAGGCAACCGCCGCCGAGTTTGGCATCACCCTGACGGCGATCGGCGAACTGGTGACCGCCCGCGGCGGCCGACCGATGATTGAGATCCGTTAATTCGATGCGGTTGTTTATTGCCGAAAAGCCGAGCCTGGCCCGTGCCATCGCCGACGTGCTGCCTAAACCGCATCGCAAAGGCGACGGCTTTATCGAATGCGGTAACGGGCAGGTGGTCACCTGGTGTATCGGCCACCTGCTTGAACAGGCGCAGCCGGACGTCTACGACAGCCGCTACGCCCGCTGGAACCTCAACGACCTGCCCATCGTGCCGGAAAAGTGGCGTCTTCAGCCTCGTCCGTCCGTCACCAAACAGCTCAACGTCATCAAGCGCTTCCTGCATGAGGCAACGGAGGTGGTCCACGCAGGTGACCCGGACAGAGAAGGGCAGCTGCTGGTGGACGAAGTGCTGGACTATCTTGAGCTGGCGCCGGAAAAGCGCCAGCAGGTGCAGCGCTGCCTGATCAACGACCTCAACCCGCAGGCCGTTGAGCGGGCGATCTCGCGCCTGCGTTCCAACAGCGAGTTTATCCCCCTGTGCGTCTCTGCTTTAGCGCGCGCCCGCGCCGACTGGCTGTACGGGATCAACATGACCCGCGCCTACACCATCCTCGGGCGTAACGCGGGCTATCAGGGCGTACTCTCCGTGGGCCGCGTGCAGACGCCGGTGCTGGGGCTGGTGGTGCGTCGCGACGAAGAGATCGAGAACTTCGTCGCCAAAGATTTCTTTGAAGTGAAAGCGCATATCGTCACGCCTAAAGACGAGCGCTTCACCGCGGTCTGGCAGCCGAGCGACGCTTGCGAGTCGTACCAGGATGAAGAGGGGCGTTTGCTGCATCGTCCGCTGGCGGAGCATGTGGTTAACCGTATTACCGGCCAGCCGGCCATCGTTACCAGCTATAACGATAAACGGGAATCAGAACCCGCGCCGCTGCCGTTCTCCCTTTCTGCTCTGCAGATTGAGGCCGCGAAGCGCTTTGGCCTCAGCGCGCAGAACGTGCTGGATATCTGCCAGAAACTCTACGAAACCCACAAGCTGATCACCTATCCACGTTCGGACAGTCGCTATCTGCCGGAAGAGCACTTTGCCGGACGCCACGCGGTGATGAATGCCATCGGCGTCCACGCGCCGGATCTGCTCCCGCAGTCCGTCGTTAACCCGGACACCCATAACCGCTGCTGGGACGACAAAAAGGTCGATGCCCACCACGCGATTATCCCGACGGCGCGCGCCAGCAAGGTCAATCTGACCGATAACGAAGCGAAGGTCTATAACCTGATCGCCCGTCAGTACCTGATGCAGTTCTGCCCGGACGCGGTGTTCCGCAAGTGCGTCATCGAGCTGGAAATTGCCAAAGGCAAGTTTATCGCTAAAGCGCGTTTCCTGGCGGAAGCGGGCTGGCGCACGCTCCTCGGCAATAAAGAGCGCGATGAGGAGAACGACGGCACGCCGCTGCCGGTGGTCGCTAAAGACGACGAACTGCTGTGCGAGAAGGGCGAAGTGGTTGAACGTCAGACCCAGCCGCCGCGCCACTTCACCGATGCGACGCTGCTATCAGCTATGACCGGGATCGCCCGCTTTGTGCAGGATAAAGATCTGAAGAAGATCCTGCGCGCCACCGATGGACTGGGTACGGAAGCAACCCGCGCGGGGATCATCGAGCTGCTCTTTAAGCGAGGTTTTCTTGAGAAAAAGGGGCGCTACATCCACTCAACGGAACCGGGCCGGGCGCTCATACACTCCCTGCCGGAGCTGGCCGCAAGGCCGGACATGACCGCGCACTGGGAATCCGTGCTGACGCAAATCAGCGAAAAGCAGTGTCGCTATCAGGACTTTATGCAGCCGCTGGTGGGGACGCTTTACCAGCTGATCGATCAGGCGCGCAGCACGCCGGTGAAGCGGTTCAGAGGCATGGTTGCACCCGGTGGTGGCGCGAAGAAACCGTTCAAAAAGAAAAAGAGCGCGGCCTGATACGCCCGGTTTTCTCCCTCTCCCTGTGGGAGAGGGCCGGGGTAAGGGCACCCGGCCGCATGATATAAACCTCAGATCACACCCTGCCCAATCATCGCATCCGCCACCTTCACGAACCCGGCGATATTCGCCCCGCGCACGTAGTTGGTTTGCGATGCCTCGCCGCCGTACTCGACGCAGGCATGGTGAATATCCAGCATGATGTGGTGCAAACGGGCATCCACTTTCTCCGCCTTCCAGCCGAGCCGCGCCGCGTTTTGCGCCATCTCCAGGCCGGAGGTCGCCACGCCGCCCGCGTTTGCCGCCTTGCCTGGCGCAAACAGCACGCCCGCCTCCAGGAACAGATCCGTCGCCTCGATAGTGGTCGGCATATTCGCCCCTTCGGCCACCGCCTTCACACCGTTGCTAATTAGCGTGCGCGCGGCGTCCGCGTCCAGTTCGTTTTGCGTGGCGCACGGCAGGGCGATATCCACCGGTACGCCCCACGGCTGTTTGCCTTCCAGATACGTCAGGCCAAACTCCGCGGCATAATCGGCAAGTCGGCCATCGCGGCTGGCTTTGATTTCGCACAGGCGCGCCAGCTTCTCCGCCGTAAAGCCCGCTTCGTCCACTACCGTGCCTTTAGAGTCGGAGGCAGTCACCACGCGGGCACCAAACTGCATCGCTTTTTCGATAGCGTACTGCGCCACGTTACCGGAGCCGGAGACCGCCACGCGCATCCCCTCGAAACCTAAGCCGTGACGCTTGAGCATTGCCTCGGTGAAGTAAACCAGGCCGTAGCCGGTCGCCTCCGGGCGGATCAGGCTGCCGCCAAACGATAATCCTTTGCCGGTAAAGACGCAGGCGCTGTTGTTGGAGAGCTTTTTCATCATCCCGGCCATAAAGCCCACTTCGCGGGCCCCCACGCCGATATCCCCCGCCGGTACGTCGGTGTCCGGGCCGAGGTGGCGGTAGAGCTCGGTCATTAGCGCCTGACAGAAACGCATCACTTCGCCTTCGCTTTTGCCTTTCGGGTCGAAATCGCTCCCGCCTTTACCGCCGCCCATTGGCAGGGTGGTGAGCGCGTTTTTAAACGTCTGTTCAAAGCCAAGGAATTTCAGAATCGACAGGTTCACGGAAGGGTGGAAGCGCATGCCGCCCTTAAACGGACCGATGGCGGAGTTAAACTGCACGCGCCAGGCGCGGTTGACCTGTACCTGGTTGCGGTCATCCACCCAGGTCACGCGGAACTGGATCACACGCTCGGGTTCAACCAGACGTTCCAGCAGCGACAGTTGACGATAGCGCGGGTTTTCTTCAAGGAACGGCCAGAGGGTAGTCATTACTTCACGAACGGCCTGAGCAAATTCGCTTTGGTGCGGGTCGCGCTGCTGAACATAGGCAAGGAAACTTTCCAGAGAGCGTGTCTGATCCATAGATATAAGAACCTCTTATAGTCATTAATGTATGTTGCTTATGCGATTTGTGTTGTTTTTTTGACTATACCACCCGTACCGCTTTGTGAAGCAAGCAGAAATATGGACCGAAAGGGAAATTAATGACCCGGGCCGCGTCATAACAAAAAGCGATGGCGCGCTAAATTAAAGATTCTGCCCGATTTACCGTTATAGTCATTATCAGGACACAACAGGAAGAGAAGTCTATGAACCGTTACGTGATGGCCGCGTTATCATTGATGTTGACCGCAGGCGCGCAGGCTGACCGCATTCGCCCGGATGTAGAAGTGAACGTGCCGCCGGAGGTGTTTAGCTCCAGCGGCCAGCGCGCGCAGCCTTGTAACCAGTGCTGCATCTACCAGGATCAAAACTATTCTGAAGGGGCCGTCGTGAAGGCGGATGGCGTGCTGCTGCAGTGCCAGCGCGACGAGCGCACTATCAGCACGAACCCGCTGGTCTGGCGGCGCGTAAAAGAATAAACGCCTCCAGCAGCGGAATATCCGCCGGAGCTAACTCATAACTGAAAGCCTCTTCCGGCGTACACCACGCCAGCGCGCTGTGGTAGTGCGCCGTTAACTCTCCGCTGAAGCGGGGTACGTGCCAGGCGTGCAGGTTGATTAACCGCTGTGATACCTCGCGCTGATGGCTCGCCACGTACTGCTCAGGCTGAGCCTCGATACCCAGCTCTTCACGCAGCTCGCGGATAAGCGCCTCAGGCTGGGTTTCTCCGGCCTCCACTTTGCCGCCAGCGAACTCCCACATTCCCGGCTGGTCGGCGTGAGCAGGGCGCTGTGCCAGTAAAATTTTGTCGTCTTTTTCGATGATGGCCGCAACGACATCGACTGTTTTTAGCATGGTCGTCAATACTTGATAGCGAAAAACGCCATATTATCGTGCCCTTTCAAAGAGTCCAGCCATCAGGAGAATCAGGTGAAAGAGACGTCCACCTGGGTAGAGCCCATCCCAACCCTTCCGGCGAGCGTAAAACCTATTGCCGCCATGCAGCAAAAACACTTCGGCGCCGTGCTGAACCCCACGCGCTGGTGGGGACGCATGCCGCGTCTGTTCTGGCTGGTCGCTTTGTTTGTGGGGTTTCTGGAGCGCAGAAAAGCGCGCCTGACGCCAGTGCTGCGCTCGCTGCTTATGACGCGCGTATCGCAGCTGTGCCACTGTGAGTTCTGCATTGACGCCAACAGCCTGCGCCTGGCCGAGCGCTGCGGCGCGCTGGATAAAGTCCAGGCCGTAAGCGGCTGGGCTGATTCTGACGTGTTCAGTGAACAGGAACGCGCGGCGCTGGCCTATGCGGAGGCGGTGACCGCCACGCCGCCCAGGGTGGATGAAGCAATCAAAACGGCGATGAAACGCCACTTTACGGATGAGGCCATCACTGAAATGACGGCGCTCATTGCCTTTCAGAATCTCTCGGCCCGGTTTAATGCCGCGCTGGATATACCGGCACAAGGGCTGTGCGCCACGTTTGAAGGGAAGCCTGATGCTTGACCGTCACCTGCACCCGCGGGTAAAGCCCGCTCTGGACCGTCTGGTATCCGTGCTGGATAAGCCGGGCGTTACGCCCGACGGATTAACGCTTGCCGGGTTTGCCATCGGCCTGCTGGCGTTGCCGTTTCTGGCCCTCGGCTGGTATCCGGCGGCGCTGGCCGCCATCGTCCTGAACCGCCTGCTGGATGGTCTGGACGGCGCGCTGGCGCGTCGGAGAGGGCTGACGGATGCGGGAGGGTTTCTCGATATCGCCCTCGATTTTCTGTTCTATGCGCTGGTGCCGTTTGGTTTTGCGCTGGCTGCACCCGCAGAGAATGCGCTGGCGGCGGCCTGGCTGTTGTTTGCGTTTATCGGCACCGGCAGCAGTTTTCTCGCCTTTGCCGCGCTGGCGGCGAAGCACGAGATCGAGAACCCCGGCTATGCGCATAAGTCGTTTTACTATATCGGCGGGTTAACGGAAGGGACGGAGACCATCGCGCTGTTCGTGCTGTGCTGCCTGTTTCCGGCACAGTTTACGCTGTTCGCGTGGATATTCGGCGCGCTGTGCTGGTTGACCACCACAACGCGCATCTGGAGCGGCTACGTGACGCTGAAGTCACTCACCCGTTAGAGAGCACTCTCTGGTCCGCGCTCTCCGGCGGTGACCGGGTTCTGCGGGTGGCTGCTCCATTCGTACCAGCCGCCGTCATAGACGGCGATATTGTTCCAGCCCATCGCCCGGGCGTACATAAAGGCTTCGGACGCCCGCCAGCCGGTGCCGCAGTAAAACGCGACCTGCTGTTCCGGCAGGATATTCCAGCGCTTCCACTGGGCGGCGATGTCGTCAGCGCTGCGCATGGTGCCATCCGGGTTATGGAAATCCTCCATGTGGGTGGCATCGCTGCCCGCGTGACCCCAGCGGGCACCGGCAATTTCACCTTTTGGCTTGATGTAGCTGTAGCCGCTGGTTTCGCCGATAAACTCCGGCCATGAACGAATGCTGACCAGGGAGGCATCCTGACGGTGCAGCATGCCGCGCGCCTGTTCCATATCCACCATCAGCTGAGGCTGGCCGGGGATCGGCGCGCCAAAATCAGGGGCAGGAGCCACTTTGCCGGGCGTACCGCGCTCAACCGGCAGACCGGCATCTGACCACGCCTTCCAGCCGCCATCGAGAAGGCGCACATCCTTCACGCCCGCGTAGAGCATAATCTGCGCCACGCGCGCGGCGGCGTAAACGTCGCGCCCGTACAGAATGACGGTGGTATCGTGACGGATCCCGTGCTTTGACAGCATTGCTTTCAGCCTGTCGTCGGAGACTTTGTTCCACAGCGGCTCGCTTTCCACCTCGTTGGTGTCAATGTAGCCCGCGCCGGGAATGTGGTTAAGCAGGTAAAACTTCGGCGCGCCCCAGGCCGCTTCTATGACTTTCCATTCGCCCGCCGGCGCGGAGGTCACCGGTTTGCCCTGCTGAAGCCGGTGGATCCACTGCGGGTAAACCAGCTGTTCAAAGTGGGGCAGGCGCTCAAGGCGGTCGGGCGTCCGCAGAGCATCGCTGAGCAGCGAAACGTGGCGGTAACCAGCTTTCTCCAGACGGGCTTTCACCGCCTGGTTATCGTTCTCGTCGCCATACAGCGCGATGGACGTCGCAGGGGTAAGCTGATGCTGTTTTGCCCAAAGTGCAATCTGCTCGTCGCTCATGGCGCTAAGCCAGGCGGCCGCCAGGTTGAGCGCAGCGGGTTCGTGCCCGGAAGGACCGCTGAGGGTCTGCGGCCAGCCGTTATAGAAGGCGCTGGGGCGGGTGTCGATTGCCGCGCCGCGCTGCGCCTGAAGCTGAGACAGCGTCATCGCGTTGGCCATATCAGCAGCCTGAGAGGAAAAAGAGGCGAGGCCGCAGATCAGGGCCAGCGCGGTCAGTTGAGAAACACGTTTCATCGAATAACCTGACGTCAGTAAAAGAGGGGGGCATTGTCGTCTCTCCCGAAACGGAAAACATTGCGTTAGCACATTATTGCCAGCGAGAAATCTCCATCACCTCGCCGCCGGGGGGAATATCGTCCTCGTCATGGGTGACCAGCACCACCGGAATATTGCGCGCGCGGACGGCGTCAAATACCCATGCCCGGAACGTCGTGCGTAACGCTTTATCAAGGCGGCTGAACGGTTCGTCCAGCAGCAGCGCCTGCGGCTCTGCGAGCAGGGCGCGCAGCAGGCTCACCCGGGCGCGCTCTCCGCCGGAAAGGGTGGCCGGATCGCTGTCGTAATGACCGCCAAGCCCGGCAGAATCCAGCGCCTGCTCGACCGCTTCCCGCCGTGCGCGTCCCGCGATCCGCTCAGGCAAGGCCAGCAGCAAATTTTGCCCAACGCTGAAAGGGTCGAACAGCAGCGCGTCCTGAAAAAGAATCCCCAGACCGCGGGATTCGACGGGCAAACCGTCGCAGCGGCGTTCGCCGATCCACAGTTCGCCCCGCGCCTGAAAATCCTCTGACAGCGCGCCGACCATCCAGGCAAAAAGGGTCGATTTGCCGCTGCCGGACGGCCCCATCAGGGTGACAATCTCCCCGCGGGGTACGCAAAAATTGACCTCGCGGAAAAGCGGTTCGATGGTGAGAGCGTTGACCTTGAGCATTAACGTAATCCTTGACGGTAGCGGCCCGCGAGCCGGGATAACAGCGCAGCAAGACCGAATACGACGCCCGTGACCAGCAGTAATCCCAGGGCACGGTTAGCGAGAACCGGGATGCTGCCTCCGCTGCTGAGCGCGACGGTCTCGGTGGTCAGCGTGGCGAAACGTCCCGCGCCAAGCCACAGGGTCGGCATATATTGGGCCATGCTGACGGAAAAGCCGGTGGCAAAGGCCAGCAGCGCAGGACGCACCAGCAGGGGACATTTCAGCAGGCAGAAAATTTTTGCCCGCCGCCAGCCGAGCGTTCTGGCGGTAAGGATAAGCCGGGGATCAATCCGCCGCCAGGCGGGCTGCAGCACCAGCAGCATCCACGGTAGCACCCACAGCAGATGGCTCCAGAGGACGGCGATAAAGCCTCCGTCGAGACCCAGATGCAAAGCAATCGCGTATTGCCCGGTGACGAGCGGCAGTGCCGGAAGGGCGAGCGGTAGCCACACCCACGCCGCGCCGCGCTGCGGCCCCCATTCCAGCCAGAGAAAAATGACGATCAGGGCGATAAGGCTCGAAAGCAGACCGAAGGAGAGGCTGGTTCCCACGGGACCTACGTCGTCCCGCTGCGCCAGCATCAACAGCACGGCGGCGCAAAGGAGGCCGCATGCGGGCAAAAAGCCGCTGAATGCGCGTTCAGGCAGGACGAGATGCAACCTGCGGCGCGTCCCGCTCAGGTCCGGAATCGCGCGACGCCAGACCTTCCACAGGCCGTACCCCAGCGCGGCAAGCGCGGCCAGCAAAAGAAGGAGCACCAGGCACAGCAGCGTCCCTTTCACCTGCTGCTGCGCGTCGCCCTGGCTCAGCCACTGCCAGGCCAGCACGGCCAGCGTGGGCGGGTTGCCGGGCCCGAGAACGATCGCCACGTCCACAACCGACAGCGACCACGCCAGCACCGCCAGCATCACCGCCCCGAGGACGGGCGCGATCGCCGGAAGGATCAGCCAGCTGAGCGTCTGAAAACGCCCGTAGCCAAAGGTTTGCAGGACGATCTTCTGCTGCGCGAGCCCTTTTTCCGGCAGCACGGCGTAAATGGCCCACAGCACGAATGCGCTCTCTTTGACCGCGAGCGTCAGGCCCAGCCCTACGCCGTAGCGGTCAAACGGCGGCGAACAGACGGTACAAACCTGATAAAACAGTCCGCCCTCGGCAAACAGCAGTAGCGCGCTGGTGGCGAAGGCCACGTGAGGGATCGCCAGCAGCCACGGCAGGCGCGTGCTGAGGCGCCGCCAGCGGGTGCCGGGCCAGAAAAGAGCCACGAGGGAAAGAGCGATAAACAAGGCCCCCAGCGTAGCGATAAGCGTTGAGACCAGCGTGGCAACGGCTGCCTGCGGCAGCTGAGGATCGTTTAGCAGCCGCTGCCAGTTTGTCACGGAAAAGGCCGGCGCGAACAGCACGGTGCCAGCGGGCAGGATCGGCAGATAAATCACCGTCATCGCCAGCCAGACAAGCCAGCCTAACGGGTGCCGTAACGACGCAGCCATTCCTGCTCCAGCGCGTTCACCCACGCGGACTGCGGCTCCGGGAGCACCTTCGGTAGCCCCTGAGGCGTGTGGGCCTGCAGCTGTTTCGCTTCACCTTCGGGCAGCGTTTTCACATCCAGCACGCTCGGATCTCCCCAAATGGCCGGGTCGGCCTTGCGGATCTGCGCCTGCGGCGACAGCAGGAAATTGGCGACCACTTTCGCCCCCGCGCTCGCGCTGGCATTAGCCGGAATAGCGACAAAATGCACGTTGCCGAGCATCCCGTCCTGAAAACCAAAGCTGTAGCTGTCGGCAGGCAGTTCGCCGCTCGCCACTTTTTGCTGCGCATGCGCCGGGTTAAAGGTCAGCGACAGGTTCAGACTTCCGCTGGCGAGCAGGGCATCCATCCGGGCGGGTGAGGGAGGGAAGTCTTTTCCTTCACGCCACAGCAGCGGGTGCAGTTTATCGAGGTAGGCCCAGAGCGGCGCCGTAACCTGGGCAAACGTATCATCAGGCGCTTTTTGTAACGCCTCGGGATGCGCCGTAAGCGTCAGCAGCAGCTGCTCAAGAAAGGCCGTGCCGGTAAAATCGGGTGGGCGAGGATAGCTCACCTTGCCCGGGTGCTGCTGCGCGTACGCCAGCAGCGCCTGCGGATCCTCCGGCGGCAATGGCATGCTGGCTTTGCGGGCGATAAAGGTCAGCTGCGCGCCGCCCCACGGCGATTCCGCCCCGTCGGTTGGAATCGCAAAATCTTCCGTAACGGGTTTACGGGTATCGACATAGCGCCAGTTGGGCAGACCCTGCGCCCACCCGGTTTGCAGCAGGTTCGCCTCTTTTAGCGTGCGGAAGTTCTCGCCGTTCACCCATAAGAGGTCGACCGAGCCGTTGGTCTTACGCCCTGCGGCGGCTTCCGTCTGAATACGTTTGACCGCATCGGCGGCATCCGCCAGCGGGACGATTTTTAGGGTGATGGCATAGTGCGTTTGCATCTCACCGCTGACCCACTCAAGGTAGCGGTTAACCGCCGGATCGCCGCCCCAGGCGTTAAACCAGACGGTCTGGCCTTTGGCCTGCTGTTGAATAGCTTGCCAGCCGTCGGCGGCATAGAGGGGGGCTGCCAGCAGCAGACCGGTCAGAAACGTGCAAAAACGCACACGGCGCATAATGCCTCACTTTTTATCAGCAGGGAGATAGCGGGAAAACAGCCGGCGCGTAACCAGCGGTAATAACCCCAGTAGTGTAAAGGCGAATATCACGCCCGGCGACAAAATATCGCGCAGCGATGCCACTTTTCCCAGCTCCCGCCCGGCGTTCAGAAAGATAACCGTCGCGGGCAGCATGGCGAGCTGGCTGACCCACCAGTAGCGCCGGACCGTGATGCGGGTCAGCCCCATCAGTAAATTCACCAGGAAAAACGGGAACAGCGGCATCAGGCGCAGGGCAAAAAGATAGCCCGCGCCGTCGCGCGCCATGCCCGCATTTACCGTTGCCATCTGTCGGGCAAACCGCCGCTGCACCCAGTCGCGCAGCAGGTAACGGCTGGCGAGCATCGCCAGCGTGGCCCCGAGCGTGGAGGCAAACGAAACCAGCACGGTGCCTTCCCACAGCGTAAATAACGCCCCGCCCAGCAGGGTCAGAACCGCCGCGCCGGGTATCGAGAGAGCGGAAACCGCCACGTAAAGCGCAAAGAAGATCAGCGCGCTACGCAGCGGCGCGTGGTCGACATGGGAGAGTAGCGTCTGCTGGTGGGTTTTAATGCCTGCCAGAGAGAGCGTGTCAGGCGGCAGAATGACAAATGTCATAAGAAATGCGCCCAAAAGGGCGCACAGGAAGAGTGTTTTTCGTATGTTCACGCGCGATTACAGCTTGAATTTAGCCCATACCGGCGCGTGGTCCGACGGTTTTTCCATGCTGCGGATGTCGTAGTCGATCCCGGTTTCGATGCAGCGCTCCGCCAGCGGCGTACTCGCCAGCAGCAGATCGATACGCAGGCCGCGGTTGTCGTCAAAGCCCTTCGAGCGGTAGTCAAACCACGAAAAGCGGTCCTGCGTTTCCGGGTTGGCATTGCGGAAGGTATCCACCAGGCCCCAGCCCAGCAGGCGCTCCATCCACTCACGCTCTTCCGGCAGGAAGGAGCATTTGCCGGTGCGCAGCCAGCGCTTGCGGTTCTCTTCGCCGATGCCGATATCCAGATCCGTCGGGCTGATGTTCATGTCGCCCATGATCAGCACCGGATTCTCTTTTTTCAGTTCGGTCGTCAGATAGTTCTGCAGATCCTGATAAAACTTCGCTTTGGCCGGGAATTTTGTCTCGTGATCGCGGCTCTCACCCTGCGGGAAATAGCCGTTAATGACCGTAATATTCCCGAGCGCGGAAGGCACTTCCGCCATGATGATGCGGCGCTGGGCTTCTTCACCGTCGCCGGGGAAGCCGCGGCGCACGGAAACCGGCGTGTCTTTGGTGAGCAGCGCGACGCCATAGTGACCTTTCTGACCGTGGTAAAAGACGTTGTAGCCGAGTTTCGCCACCTCTTCGAGGGGGAACATGTCGTCGTGTACCTTGGTCTCCTGCAGGCCGATCACATCTGGCTGATGTTGCTCAACAATGGCTTCTAGCTGATGAGGGCGGGCGCGCAGGCCGTTGATATTAAAAGAGACAAATTTCATAGTCGCTGCCAGTGCAAGGTGAATAGTGCATGGATGGTAGCAGAATTTGCGTCAACTGTTACCGGGTTCGACCAATAACTGCGACAGATATTGCCGGTGGTGCAATATTTGCACCATTCTGACGCGCTTCGCCCTCAAACAGGGCGTAAAGGGCCGATAAATTTCGCGAGCGATCACAATTCCAGAATTATATTTGGCCTGTGCATACTCTTTCTGATTTTCATGCGGCAAAGCGCCGCTTGTCGTAAAAATATTCACTTTTTATGCACTAACAGTGAATAACTCCATATTGTAACCTATTGATATTCTGTTACCTCACCCCGTTTATGCATTTTTATCGCTGGCTGGCACGAAGGCTGCAATCTACATTCACAGTGCAAACACTCAATTATTTAACATTCAAATAACTTTTTATTTACCGGATGAGGTCGCTATGTCTCTGTCAATTACGCGTGAAAATTTCGATGAATGGATGATGCCGGTTTACGCTCCGGCGGCTTTTATTCCGGTTCGCGGGGAAGGCTCACGCCTGTGGGATCAGCAGGGTAAAGAGTATATCGACTTTGCCGGGGGGATTGCGGTGAATGCGCTGGGTCATGCCCACCCGGCGCTGCGTCAGGCGCTGAACGACCAGGCGGCGAAGTTCTGGCATACCGGCAACGGCTTTACCAACGAGCCCGCGCTGCGCCTGGCGAAAAAGCTGATTGACGCGACCTTCGCTGAAAAAGTCTTTTTCTGTAACTCCGGCGCGGAGGCCAACGAAGCGGCGCTGAAACTGGCGCGTAAATATGCCCACGACAAGTTTGGTACGCACAAGAGCGGGATTGTGGCGTTTAAAAATGCCTTCCACGGGCGCACGCTCTTTACCGTGAGCGCGGGCGGCCAGCCTTCTTATTCGCAGGATTTCGCTCCGCTGCCGCCGGATATTCGCCACGGCATTTATAACGATCTGCAGTCCGCCAGCGAGCTGATTAACGACACCACCTGCGCGGTGATTGTCGAACCAATGCAGGGCGAGGGCGGCGTGCTTCCGGCGCAAAAGGCATTCCTGCAGGGGCTGCGCGAGCTGTGCGACCGTCACGACGCGGTCCTGATTTTCGACGAAGTGCAGACCGGCGTAGGCCGCACCGGCGAGCTGTATGCCTATATGCACTACGGCGTGACGCCGGACGTTCTCTCTACCGCCAAAGCGCTGGGCGGCGGCTTCCCGATTGGCGCGACGCTGACCACCGATAAATTCGCCAGCGTGATGACCGTGGGCACCCACGGCACCACCTACGGCGGTAACCCGCTGGCCACCGCCGTCGCCGGACAGGTGCTCGACATCATTAACACCCCTGAGGTGCTGAAGGGCGTTAAGCAGCGTCACGAGTGGTTCGTTGAGCGCCTGAACGCCATCAACGGCAAGCTTGGCCTGTTTAAAGAAATTCGCGGCCTGGGGCTGTTGATCGGCTGCGAGCTCACGGCTGAGTTTGCCGGAAAAGCGAAGCTTATTTCACAGGAAGCGGCAAAAGCGGGCGTGATGGTGCTGATTGCCGGTGCCAACGTGGTGCGTTTTGCCCCTGCGCTGATTGTCAGCGAGGAAGAGGTGCAAACCGGTCTGGATCGTTTTGCGCTGGCGTGTGAGAAGGTGAAATCCGGGGTGTCATCATGATGGTCATCCGTCCCGTTGAGCGCGGCGATATTGCCGGGCTCATGCAGCTTGCCGGTAAGACGGGAGGCGGGCTGACCTCGCTTCCTGCCGATGAAAAAACGCTGTCGGCGCGCATTGAGCGCGCCCTGCAAACCTGGCAGGGGACGTTGCCAAAAAGCGAACAGGGTTACGTGTTCGTGCTGGAAGACACCGACACGGGGAGCGTGGCCGGGATCTGCGCCATCGAAGTGGCCGTCGGGCTTAACGACCCGTGGTACAACTACCGCGTCGGCACCATGGTTCACGCCTCGAAAGAGCTGAACGTCTATAACGCGCTGCCCACGCTGTTTCTTTGCAATGACCACACGGGCGCCAGCGAGCTCTGTACGCTGTTCCTCGACCCGGCGTGGCGCAAAGAGGGCAACGGCTATCTGCTCTCCAAATCGCGCTTTATGTTTATGGCCGCTTTTCGCGATCGCTTTAACGAAAAAGTGGTGGCAGAGATGCGCGGCGTGATCGACGACAAAGGCTACTCGCCCTTCTGGGAGAGCCTGGGCGAGCGCTTCTTCTCGATGGAGTTCAGCCGGGCGGACTATCTCTGCGGCACCGGCCAGAAAGCGTTTATCGCGGAGCTGATGCCTAAACATCCTATCTATACCCATTTCTTAACGCCGGAAGCGCAGGCGGTAATTGGCGAAGTGCATCCGCAAACCGCGCCTGCCCGCGCGGTGCTGGAGAAAGAGGGCTTCCGCTACCGTAACTATGTCGACATCTTTGACGGCGGGCCAACGCTTGAGTGCGATATCGACCGCGTGCGCGCCATCCGCAAAAGCCGCATGGTTGAGGTATCCGAAGGCCAGCCCGCGCCGGGTGACTGGCCGGCATGCCTGGTGGCGAACGAAAATTACGCCAACTTCCGCGCCATGCTGGTGCGGACCAACCCGAAATGTGAACGTCTGGTGCTGACGGCTGCAGAGCTGGATGCCCTGAAATGTAACGCCGGCGATAAGGTTCGCCTGGTGCGTCTCTGCCCTGAGGAGAAAACAGCATGACATTATGGATTAACGGTGACTGGGTAACGGGCGAAGGCGAACAGCGCGTAAAAACCAATCCAGTTGGAAAAGAGGTGCTGTGGAAGGGAAACGACGCCAGCGTCGCGCAGGTCGAGCAGGCCTGCCGTTCCGCACGACACGCGTTTCCCGCGTGGGCAAAACGGCCATTCGCCGAGCGCCAGGCGCTTATTGAAAAATTTGCCGGACTGCTGGAGGCCAACAAGGCCGAGCTGACGCGCATCATCGCGTCCGAAACCAGCAAACCGCGCTGGGAAGCGGCGACCGAAGTGACAGCGATGATCAATAAAATCGCTATTTCGATTAAGGCATACCACACCCGCACCGGCGAGCAGCATACCGAGATGCCGGACGGCGCGGCCACGCTGCGCCACCGTCCGCACGGCGTGCTGGCGGTGTTTGGCCCGTATAACTTCCCGGGGCATCTGCCGAATGGTCACATTGTGCCCGCGCTGCTGGCGGGCAATACCGTCATCTTCAAACCGAGCGAGCTTACGCCGTTAACCGGCGAGGCGGTGGTGAAGCTGTGGGAGCAGGCCGGGCTGCCGCCGGGCGTGCTGAACCTCGTGCAGGGCGGGAGGGAAACCGGCCAGGCGCTGAGCGCGCTGAGCGATATCGACGGCCTGCTGTTTACCGGCAGCGCCGGAACGGGCTATCAGCTGCACCGCCAGCTGGCGGGGCAGCCGGAGAAAATTCTGGCGCTGGAAATGGGCGGCAACAACCCGCTGATTGTCGAAGATCCTGACGATATCGACGCTGCGGTGCACCTGACGATCCAGTCCGCCTTTATTACCGCCGGACAGCGCTGCACCTGCGCCCGCCGCCTGCTGGTCAAGCGCGGCGCGCAGGGGGATGCCTTCCTGAAGCGTCTGGTAGAGGTGAGCGCGCGGCTGGTGCCTGCAGCGTGGGATGCCGATCCGCAGCCGTTTATCGGCGGGCTGATCTCCGAACAGGCCGCGCTGAACGTGCTCAACGCCTGGCAGGACCACGTAGCGCGCGGGGCGAAAACCCTGCTGGAGCCGAAGCAGGTTCAGCCGGGTACCTCGCTGCTGACGCCGGGCATCGTAGAGATGAGCGGTGCGAGCAGCGTGCCGGATGAAGAGGTGTTTGGCCCGCTGCTGTGCGTCTGGCGTTACGACGATTTTGATGCGGCCATTGCGATGGCGAATAACACCCGCTACGGCCTGTCGAGCGGGCTGATATCGCCGCATCGCGAGAAGTTTGAACAACTGCTGCTGGAAGCGCGTGCCGGGATCGTGAACTGGAATAAACCGCTGACCGGGGCGGCGAGCACCGCGCCGTTCGGCGGCGTGGGCGCCTCGGGCAACCATCGCGCCAGCGCCTGGTATGCCGCCGATTACTGCGCGTGGCCGATGGCGAGTCTGGAAACCCCGGCGCTGACGCTGCCGGAGACGCTTAACCCGGGGCTCGATTTTACGAAGGGAGAAGGCCATGAAAGCGCGTGAAGTCAACTTTGACGGGCTGGTGGGGCTGACACACCACTATGCCGGTCTCTCCTTTGGTAATGAAGCCTCGACGAAGCACCGCTTTCAGGTCTCCAACCCGAAGCTGGCGGCGAAGCAGGGGCTGCTAAAAATGAAGGCGCTGGCGGATGCCGGCTTCCCGCAGGCGGTGATCCCGCCGCAGGAACGCCCTAACGTGGCGGTGCTGCGCCAGCTAGGATTTAGCGGTACGGACGAGCAGGTCGTCGAAAAAGCGGGTACGCAGACGCCGCATTTGCTCTCTGCGGCAAGCTCTGCCTCTTCAATGTGGGTGGCCAACGCGGCCACCGTCGCGCCGTCAGCCGATACGCTGGATGGTAAAGTCCATCTGACGGTGGCGAACCTGAATAATAAGTTTCATCGCGCCACCGAAGCGGACACCACCGAGCGCGTGCTACGCGCTATTTTCAAGCATGACGCCCATTTTGAGATCCATCAGGCCCTGCCGCAGGTGGCGATGTTTGGCGACGAAGGCGCGGCCAACCATAACCGGCTGGGTGGCGATTACGGCGATCCCGCCGTGCAGCTGTTTATCTACGGGCGGGAAGAGGGCGGCCACGCCGCGCCAACCCGTTATCCAGCGCGTCAGACGCTCGCGGCCAGCCAGGCGGTTGCGCGCCTGAACCAGGTCAATCCTTCCCAGGTGATTTTTGCCCAGCAGAACCCGCACGTGATCGACCAGGGCGTGTTCCATAACGACGTGATTGCCGTGTCCAACCGCCAGGTGCTGTTCTGCCATGAGCAGGCCTTTGCCCATCAGGATAAGCTGCTCGCCACGCTGCACGAACGCGTGCCCGGCTTTATGCCGATCCAGGTGCCAACGCAGGCGGTCAGCGTGCAGGACGCGGTCGAAACCTATCTGTTCAACAGCCAACTGCTGAGCCGCGATGACGGCAGCATGATGCTGGTGCTGCCGCAGGAGTCCCGGGATCATCGGGGCGTGTGGCGCTACCTCACCGAACTGGTGAAGGCCGATAACCCGATTGACGAGCTGCGCGTGTTTGACCTGCGCGAAAGCATGGCTAACGGCGGTGGCCCCGCCTGTCTGCGCCTGCGGGTCGTGTTAACGCCAAATGAAATACAGGCCGTTAACCCGGCAGTCATGATGAATGAGACGCTCTTTAACACCCTGAACGACTGGGTGGACCGCTACTATCGCGACCGGTTAACGCAGGCCGATCTGGTTGACCCGCAGCTGCTGCGCGAAGGGCGCGAGGCGCTGGACGCGTTATCGTCAATCCTGCAGCTGGGCTCGGTTTACCCGTTCCAGCGCTAAAGGAGTGGATATGGAAAATTTACTGGCGCTGACCCTGGCCGATGAAACGCCGGACCAGAGTGAAGGGGAAGGCCCCTCATTCCGCTGGCGGTGGCTGGGGCGCGGGGTGCTTGAGCTGACGCCGAAGGCCAGCAGCGCGTTATCGCTGCTGCTTTCCTCGGGGATCCACGGGAATGAAACCGCACCCGTTGAGATCGTCGATGGGCTGCTGCGCGCGCTGTATCGCGGCGAGATATCCCTTGCGTGCCGCGTGCTGGTGGTGCTTGGCAATCCGCCTGCGCTGGCGCAAAACAAACGGTATCTGGTCAGCGACATTAACCGCATGTTCGGCGGGCGCTGGTCGCAGTTTCCGCAGAGTGACGAAACGGCGCGCGCGCAGTGGCTGGAGAACGTCGTGACGACGTTTTTTGCCGCGGCGGGACCGGCGCGCTGGCATCTGGATCTGCATACGGCGATCCGCGCCTCTTACCATGTCAGATTCGGCGTTCTGCCGCAGCGCAATCAGCCGTGGGATGAAGCATTTCTGAGCTGGCTGGGGGATGCCGGGCTGGAGGCGCTGGTATTTCATCAGTCGCCGGGCGGGACCTTTACTCACTTCACTTGCGAACGGTTTGGCGCGCTGTCCTGTACGCTGGAGCTGGGAAAAGCGCTACCGTTCGGACAGAACGATCTCACGCGCTTTGCGCCTACGGAGCTCGCGCTTCGGGCGCTGCTCGGTGGGACGGCTACCGAGCACGCACATCAGCCCGTTGAGCGGTACCGGGTCGTTCAGCAGATCACCCGCCGCAGCGAGGCTTTCCAGCTTCACATGGCCGCGCACACCCTGAACTTCACGCCGTTTCGCAAAGGGGCTCTGCTGGCGGAAGATGGCGAAGAGCGTTACGAGGTGCAGAAAACCACCGAATATGTGCTGTTCCCCAACCCCTCCGTAGCGTTTGGCCTGCGGGCCGGTCTGATGCTGGAAAAACTCACCTGAACCTTTCCCCTCTCACCATCCGGGAGGGGAAGTAAAAATGTTTTCTTAGCGATTAAAGCGCTCTGATTTCTTTTACGGAATATTCCTGGCGAATTGCTTTATTATTCACCGTCACTTCGTTATACTTCTGCTAAATAGCTTTAAAATCATCGTATTGAATATTTCTTGTTGCAACTCTCCACGCTTTATCCTTATTTCCTCCACATTTGGCGAAAAATTGTTTTTTACACTTTCATTGTTTTACCGTTGCTCTGATTAATTGACGATAAACCCCGTAAAGTTAATCTCGTCAACACGGCATAGCGCCGAAGAATAACTGAAAGAAAGGAAATAAATTATGCGTAAGTTTACTGCACTGTTTGTTGCTTCTACCCTGGCTCTGGGCGCTACCAGCATGGCGTTCGCCGCAGATACCGCAACCACCACCGCCGCGCCAGCTGAAGGCAAAATGATGATGCATCATAAAGGCAAGCCGGGTATGCACCACGAGATGATGATGTTCAAAGATTTGAACCTGACGGACGCGCAGAAGCAGCAGATCCGCGACATCATGAAAAGCCAGCGTGACCAGATGAAGCGTCCTCCGCTGGAAGAGCGCCGCGCAATGCATGACATTATTGCCAGTGACAGCTTCGATAAGGCGAAAGCCGAAGCGCAGATCGACAAAATGGCCGAGCAGCACAAAGCCCGCATGCTGGCCCACATGGAAACCCAGAACAAGATCTACAACATTCTGACCCCGGAACAGAAAAAACAGTTTAATGCTAATTTTGAGAAGCGTCTGACAGAACGTCCGGCGATGGAAGGTAAAATGCCAGCACCAACCGAATAATCGGTTCACTCTCTTAAGACCGCCGGGATCCTGTCCACAAAAGCGAAATCGCTGTGGACAGGACCGGCGGTTTTTCTATTCTGCCCTCTTGCCTGCCGCCGCCAGCGCGGTATTCTCCTGTAGTCGCGTCAGAGAATGTCTGTAGAGTCATGGCGTTAGCATTTTTATTAACGTTCCGCTAAGGCCTGCCCGCTCTGCTGCCGATACTGTGTCTGTGAATACCTAACGATAACAAACAAGACTGCAGGGGTAGCGATATCCTTGCCCTGGCACGGGTTGTGCCATTCAGGAGTGGTGATGGAGTTCTTTGATATTCGTAAGATGCCGGTCAGCCTCTGGCGCAATGGTGCCGGCGAAACGCGAGAAATTTGCTGTATCCCTCCCGCGACGCGCGATTTTTACTGGCGTGCCAGTATCGCGACCATCGCCAGCAACGGCGAATTCTCCTCGTTTCCCGGTGTCGACCGGGTCATTACCCTGCTGGAAGGCGGGGAGGTGACGCTGGATGCCGGTCAGGCGTTCTGCCATACCCTTAAACAGCATCAGCCTTACAGTTTTGCTGGCGATTTGCCGGTGAAGGCGCTGCTTTCCGATGGCAGGATGGCGATGGATTTCAACATCATGACCCGGCGCGACTGCTGTCAGGCGAAGGTGCGGGTTGCCGATCGTACTTTTACCACCTTTGGTTCGCGCGGGGGCGTGGTGTTTGTATTAAGCGGGGCGTGGCAATTGGGTGATAAATTGCTCACGGCCGATCAGGGCGCCAGCTGGCAGGAGGGGACCCATACTCTGCGTCTGCTGGAGTCTCAGGGCACCCTGCTGTTCAGTGAAATTAACTGGCTGCCGGGTCACTGAGCGCGATGATCTCGAACTTGCCCGCTAATACGGGCTTGCAGAGGATTTTGTAGCCGTCGTGGTCGAATCCCGCGGGGGTGCGCAGCAGGGTTGCCGCGTCGCTTAAATCATCGACCGCCCCCAGCCAGAGCCAGTTATTGACGATGTGATACTGCGTCATGGTTTCACCCACTTCTTTTAGCGCAACGGCGCCGTCCCACGGCCAGCAGTTGACGCTGATCCCGGCCAGTCCCGCGAGGAGCCGGGCGTGATGCGCCTCAACGCTCTCTTTTCCGCAGCAGGCGCCCGCGCAGCGCTTCAGAGCGGAGCGGAAACAGGCGCGGCCCCGCGTGGTGCCCTCTAGCCCTAAAAGGCTATAGCAAAGCTGCAGCTCGTCCGCGAGCGCCTGCAGAGACTGCAGGGCGGCACGCTTGTTTGCGAACAGCCCGAAGAGATTCGGGGCGTGGGAGAAATCGACCTCGCGGGCGTAGACGACCTGCGGCTTGCCGTCGGCGATCTGCAGGGAGCAGAGCTGGCGGTTGCGGCGCAGGCGCTTATTGAAGAGCGGCTGCTGCTCTTTTATCAGCCGGGCTTCCAGCAACAGCGCGCCCATTTCTCCCGCCGTCTGGAACCAGGTAATGCGTCGCGACTGGCGCAGCATGGCGGCCTCGTCCGGGGTGCGCAGGTGGGATAACACCCGGCTGCGAATGTTAACGCTTTTGCCGATGTAGAGCGGCAGGGTCTCGCTTTCACCGTGAAAGATGTACACACCCGGCTGTTTGGGCAGCGCCTCAAGCCAGGGGCGAAGATGTTCGGGATATTCATAGATAGCCGCCGCTTCAAACTCAAGACGCGGGGCTGATTGACGCCTGCTCACATACTGCTCCATATACTGTTCAGGTATACAGTGTAGCAGGTGTGCTGTGGTTAAAAAAGAGCCGGGTAGCGTGATGCCCTCTCCCTAAAGGGGAGAGGGAGCAAAGATTAACGTTTTGCATTTATTTCCAGAAATCGTCAAACACCGTAATTGGCGTGTGGCGCTTGTGCTCGGTTTTCAGGTACCAGCCCTCGATAATTTTCGCGGTACCTTCATCCAGCGTTTTGCCTTCCAGATAATCATCAATGTTGTCATAAGTGACGCCAAGGGCCGCTTCATCCGGCAGGGAAGGGCGATCGTCTTCCAGATCCGCGGTTGGCGCTTTCTTGTACAGGTGCTCAGGGCAGCCCAGCGCGGCGAGCAGCTGCTTGCCCTGACGCTTGTTGAGACGGAAAATCGGGTTGATGTCGGTGCCGCCATCGCCGTATTTGGTGAAGAAACCGGTGATCGCTTCTGCCGCATGGTCGGTGCCTACCACAACGCCTTTGGTCATCCCGGCGATGCTGTACTGCGCTTTCATGCGCTCGCGCGCTTTCTCGTTGCCGCGCACAAAATCACTCAATTCAATGCCCGCTTCGCGCAGCGCCTGCTCGCTTGCCAGCACCGAGGCTTTGATATTGACGGTAAGCACGCGATCGGGCTGGATGAACGCGATGGCGTCCTGGCAGTCCTGTTCGTCCGCCTGAACCCCGTAAGGCAGACGCACGGCGATAAACTGCAGCGCTTCGTCGCCCGTCTCTTCACGAAGCTCTGAAATCGCCATCTGGCAGAGTTTACCCGTCAGGGTAGAGTCCTGCCCGCCGCTGATGCCCAGCACCAGGGATTTCAGGAAAGCGTTCTTTTTTAAGTACGACTTTAAAAAATCCACGCTGCGGCGGATCTCTTCCTGTGCATCTATCGCAGGCTTAGCGCCCAGCGCCTGAATAATCTCTTGTTGCAGAGCCATCATGCCCTCCGTATGCAGAACATAAACAGAATGTGTTAACTGTTAAAACTAACCCTTTGGGCGGAAAACGACAAGGATCACAGTTTCGAGTGCGTTAATTTGCGGCGATTTAGCAGCTTATCGTTGTTTTATTAGAATTTTCCGAAATTCGTCTGGCGTAAATCACAAAGTTGAACAATAGTACTTTTTATCCCATGCTTAGATAACACGCTGATAAACAAGAGGACGGAATATGAACAAGAACGTAGCAGGAATTCTTAGCGCAGCGGCGGTACTGACGATGCTGGCAGGGTGTACGGCTTACGATCGCACCAAGGATCAGTTTACCCAGCCCGTGGTTAAAGACGTTAAAAAAGGGATGACACGTTCGCAGGTGGCTGCGATCGCCGGCAAGCCTTCTTCTGAAGTGACCATGATTCACGCGCGCGGTACGTGTCAGACTTATATCCTGGGTCAACGTGATGGTAAGGCAGAAACCTACTTCGTCGCGCTGGATGATACCGGACATGTGATTAACTCCGGCTATCAGACCTGTGCTGAATACGACACCGATCCGCAGGCACCTAAGGCGCAGTAACCCTGCTTGCCTGAAGATGTTAACAAACCGGCCTCTGGGCCGGTTTTTTTATTCATACGTTAATCTTATTTCTTTGCGCGAATTATTTGCCTGAAATGTGAAGGTAGTCAACAAGCCAGGTCAATGAGAGACAATTTAGGCCTATCCAGAATTATCTCCCCTCTGTACCATTGCGTATACTCACTTCAACGATAAACAACAGTACGCAAGCTACCTGTCTGCCGGGACAGCGAGTCGAGTGATAGCGCGACGGCAGGTAGTCATACAAGAGGGAAATTATGATGGAAAAGAAACATATCTACCTGTTCTGCTCAGCGGGCATGTCAACCTCGCTTCTGGTGTCAAAGATGCGCGCGCAGGCTGAAAAGTATGAAGTTCCTGTGGTGATTGAAGCGTTTCCGGAAACGCTGGCGGGCGAAAAAGGCCAGAAAGCCGATGTTGTGTTACTGGGGCCGCAAATTGCCTATATGTTGCCCGAAATTCAACGACTGCTACCGAATAAACCGGTTGAAGTGATCGACTCGGGGCTGTACGGCAAGATCGATGGTTTAGGTGTACTTAAAGCTGCTGTGGCAGCCATTAAAAAAGCTGCTAATTAATTTTTATTTTTCCCGTCAAAGAGTTATTTCACACACAATTACGCCGTAACATGCGTTACGGCATTTAAGGGTATTTTCCTATGAGTAAAGTCATCGCTTCACTTGAAAAGGTACTCCTTCCTTTTGCTGTTAAAATAGGAAAGCAGCCTCACGTTAATGCCATCAAAAACGGTTTTATTAAATTAATGCCGTTGACGCTGGCCGGGGCCATGTTCGTTTTAATTAACAACGTTTTTCTGAGCTTTGGTGAAGGTTCCTTCTTTTATTCATTAGGAATTCGGTTAGACGCTTCCACTATTGAAACCCTTAATGGTTTTAAAGCCATCGGCGGCAACGTATATAACGGTACGTTGGGTATTATGTCGCTGATGGCGCCTTTCTTTATTGGGATGGCGCTGGCTGAAGAGCGGAAAGTGGATCCGCTGGCCGCCGGATTATTATCCGTTGCCGCGTTTATGACCGTCACGCCTTACAGCGTGGGTGAAGCCTACGCTGTTGGCGCAAACTGGCTGGGCGGAGCCAACATCATCTCCGGTATTGTTATCGGCCTGGTGGTGGCAGAAATGTTCACCTTTATTATCCGTCGCAACTGGGTTATCCGCCTGCCGGATAGCGTGCCGGCCTCCGTTTCTCGTTCATTTTCCGCGTTGATCCCAGGCTTCATTATCCTCTCCATCATGGGGATTATCGCCTGGGCGCTCTCTCACTGGGGCACGAACTTCCACCAGATCATCATGGACTCTATCTCTACGCCGCTGGCGTCGATGGGTGGTGTGGTCGGTTGGGCGTATGTGATTTTCACCTCTCTGCTGTGGTTCTTCGGCGTGCATGGTTCACTGGCACTGGCCGCGCTGGACAGCGGAATTATGACCCCATGGGCACTGGAAAACGTTGCGCTTTACCAGCAGTACGGCTCCGTTGATGCGGCGCTGGCGGCAGGTAAAACCTTCCATGTGTGGGCGAAGCCGATGCTTGACTCCTATATCTTCCTGGGTGGTACCGGGGCGACCCTGGGTCTGATCATCGCGGTCTTTATTGTCTCTCGTCGCGCTGACTATCGTCAGGTGGCGAAACTGGCCCTGCCATCAGGCATCTTCCAGATTAACGAGCCGATTCTGTTCGGTCTGCCAATCATCATGAACCCGGTAATGTTTATCCCGTTCATCCTGGTGCAGCCGCTGCTGGCAGCGATCACCCTGACGGCCTACTACATGGGTATTATTCCACCGATCACCAACATTGCTCCGTGGACCATGCCGGCAGGTCTGGGCGCCTTCTTTAACACCAACGGTAGCGTCGCGGCCTTCCTGCTGGCGATATTCAACCTCGGGATTGCCACCCTGCTGTACATGCCGTTCGTGGCGATTGCGAACAAAGCTGCCACCATCATTGATGAAGAAGAGAGCGAAGAGGAAATTGCCCTCTCACTGAAATTCTAATATTGACCGGCGCGGGGAAGCCCGCGCCAGCCACAAGGAGCTAAAACATGTTAGATTTGGATAGTATCGTCGCAGACGAAGCCGCAGAGAACGATCTCGAAGAAGTGGTGATGGGCCTCATTATCAACTCCGGGCAGGCGCGCAGCCTGGCGTATGCCGCACTGAAGCAGGCCAAGCAGGGCGATTTCGCCGCCGCGAAAACCATGATGGAGCAGTCCCGCACGGCGCTGAACGAAGCGCACCTGGTGCAGACAAAGCTGATTGAAAGCGACCAGGGCGAAGGGAAGATGAAGGTCAGCCTGGTGCTGGTACACGCTCAGGATCACCTGATGACGTCCATGCTGGCGCGTGAGCTGGTGGCGGAGTTGATTGAGCTTCACGAGAAAATGCACTAGGTCGGATTGAGCAGCAGGAGGTCAGCACGATGGAAATCAAAACCGCATTTGAACAGCAACTGTTTAATGGCAAAAATTTTCACGTGGTTATCTACAACAAGACGGAGAGCGCCAGCGGTCTGCACCAGCATGACTACTATGAGTTCACGATTGTTCTGACCGGCCGCTACTACCAGGAGATCAACGGTAAGCGCGTCCTGCTGGAGCGAGGGGATTTTGTCTTCCTGCCGATGGGTTCCTATCACCAGAGCTTTTACGAATTTGGCGCGACCCGCATTCTGAACGTGGGCGTCAGCAGACGCTTCTTTGAGAAGCACTATCTGCCGCTGGTGCCGTTCTGCTTTGTGGCGTCCCAGGTATATCGTGTGAAAAACGAGTTCATGACCTGGATTGAAACGGTCATCGCCTCGCTTAACTTCCGCGACAATGAGTTTGATGAATTTATTGAAACGGTGACCTTCTACGTGATGAACCGGTTGCGGCATCACCGTGAAGAGCAGCAGGTGACGGATGACGTTCCACAGTGGCTGCGCAGCACCGTGGAACTGATGCACGATAAAGGCCAGTTCAGCGAAAATGCGCTGGAAAATATGGTATCACTCTCGGGGAAATCCCAGGAATATCTGACCCGCGCGACGCAGCGTTATTATCGTAAAACGCCGGTGCAAATAATTAATGAAATCCGCATTAATTTTGCCAAAAAACAGCTGGAGATTACCAACTATTCTGTCACCGATATTGCCTATGAGTCAGGATATAGCAGTCCCAGCCTGTTTATTAAAACTTTTAAGAAGTTGACCTCATTCACACCGAACAGCTACCGGAAGAATTTAACGGTAATTAATTAACTTTCGGCGGATTACCCGCCATAAATATTGCTTTAATGGCTTGCCCAAATAGCGGGAAGAGTACGCTATACCTTGCAGGCGATTAACCTGATACGCTAAGGGAGATATTATGCAAAAGAAATTAAAAGTCGTAACCATTGGTGGCGGCAGCAGCTATACCCCGGAATTACTCGAAGGTTTTCTGAAACGTTATCATGAATTACCGGTCAGCGAATTATGGCTGGTGGACGTTGAGGAAGGTCAGGAGAAGCTGGATATTATTTTCGACCTGTGCAAGCGCATGGTTGAGAAAGCGGGCGTGCCGATGACCGTGCATAAATCCCTCGATCGTCGCCTGGCGCTGAAAGATGCGGATTTCGTTACCACTCAGCTGCGTGTCGGCCAGCTAAAAGCGCGCGAGCTGGACGAGCGTATTCCGCTGAGCCACGGCTACCTGGGGCAGGAGACCAACGGCGCGGGCGGCCTGTTCAAAGGCCTGCGTACCATTCCGGTGATTTTCGACATCGTCAAAGATGTGCAAGAGATCTGCCCGAACGCGTGGGTGATTAACTTCACTAACCCGGCCGGAATGGTGACCGAGGCGGTTTATCGTCATACCAATTTCAAACGCTTTATCGGCGTCTGTAATATCCCGATCGGCATGAAGATGTTTATCCGCGACGTGCTGGAGCTGACCGACAGTGACGATCTCTCAATCGATCTGTTCGGCCTGAACCACATGGTGTTCATTAAAGACGTCATCGTGAACGGAAAATCGCGCTTTGCCGAACTGCTCGACGGCGTGGCTTCCGGTCGCCTGACCGCGGCCTCCGTGAAGAACATCTTTGACCTGCCGTTCAGCGAAGGGCTGATCCGCTCGCTGAATCTGCTGCCGTGCTCATACCTGCTTTACTACTTCAAGCAGAAAGAGATGCTGGCTATCGAAATGGGCGAGTACTATAAGGGCGGCGCGCGTGCGCAAATCGTTCAGAAAGTTGAGAAGCAGCTGTTCGATTTATATAAAGATCCGAACCTGAACGTCAAACCGAAAGCGCTTGAGCAGCGCGGTGGGGCCTATTACTCCGATGCAGCGTGTGAAGTGATCAACGCCATCTACAACGACAAGCAGGCGGAGCACTATGTTAACGTACCGCATCACGGCCATATCGACAATATCCCGGCGGACTGGGCCGTCGAGATGACCTGCATTCTCGGGCGCGAGGGGGCTAAACCGCATCCACGTATCACCCACTTCGACGACAAAGTTATGGGCCTGATCCACACCATCAAAGGCTTTGAAGTGGCGGCGAGCAACGCGGCGCTGAGCGGTGAACTCAATGACGTGCTTCTGGCGCTGAACCTCAGCCCGCTGGTGCATTCCGACCGCGATGCGGAGCAGCTGGCCAGCGAGATGATCCTGGCGCATGAAAAATGGTTGCCGAACTTTGCCGCCACGATTGAGAAGCTGAAGTTCAAACAACACTGAGAGGACGCACAATGGAAAACCTGCTGATCGTTAATGCTGATGACTTTGGCCTTTCGAAAGGCCAGAACTACGGCATTATTGAAGCCTGTCGCCGCGGGGTAGTGACCTCTACAACGGCACTGGTGAACGGTGAAGCGGTTGAACACGCGGCGCAGCTGAGCCGCGAGGTGCCAGAGCTGGGTGTCGGCATGCATTTTGTGCTGACGCTCGGGATGCCGCTTTCGCCCATGCCGGGCCTGACGCGTGACGGTCTGCTGGGCAAATGGATTTGGGAACTGGCGGAGCAGGACGCTCTGCCACTCGAAGAGATTGCCCTTGAGCTGGACTGCCAGTACAACCGCTTTGTTGATCTTTTTGGCAAGGCGCCGACGCACATCGACAGCCACCATCATGTGCACATGATCCCGGCGATTTTCCCGATTGTTGCGGCGTTTGCCCAACGCAAAGGCGTGGCGATGCGCGTGGATCGTGAGGCGCAGGGCGTGCCGGACTGTGCCGTGACAACAACAGAGGGGTTCAGCAGCGCCTTTTACGGTGACGAGATCGACGAAGCGCTGTTCCTCAAGGTGCTGGAGGATTCCGCCGCGCGGGGGGAACGGTCGCTGGAGGTCATGGCGCATCCTGCCTTTGTCGATAACACCGTGCGTAAGAGCGCCTACTGCTGGCCGCGCCTGGCGGAGCTGGATGTCCTGACGTCGCCGTCGCTGAAATACGCCATTGCCGAGCGTGGGTATCGGTTGGGGACGTTTGGGGATCTGTAAGAAGTGCCGGGTGGCGAGGTAAAAGCAAAACGGTAACCTGGGTTACCGTTTTTATTGTTTTCTCCCTCTCCCGTGGGAGAGGGGCGAGGCCGCACAACCGGGAATGGTTTTTACGCCGGAATCTGATCAATCTTACTGCTGCGCGACCAGACGCGGTGCGCGGCGAGCAAATCAAACAGCTTCGTCATAAAGGCATCGTCAACGTTATCGCCCTCGACAATGCCGTCCTCACCCTGATCGGCCACCTTCAGCTGTGCTTTAAACTGACGCGCGTCGCCGGACAGCGCAATGGGCTTCAGGTGCTTATAGGCTTCCAGCAGATAATAGACGGCGTCGCCGTTGGTCAGCAGGCTGGCAATATCCCCGCACGGCACGATCACCGCATCGACGGTCAGCGACGGCGCGCCGGCAAAGGTCGCCGCCACCGGCAGCACGGAGCCGTCATCGGCGGTCACTTCACCCATGCGGGAATAGAGCAGTTTGGCGTGTACGCCCTGCGTTTTTAGCGCCTGCATAATCCCCAGCACGTCGCTGGCGCGGGTTTTGTCGTTCAGCAGGATGGCGACTACGCGGCCCTTAATTGAACCACCCGGCACTGCATACAGGCTCAGCGATGGATCTTTCTTCACGCCGTTAACCTCTTTCGGTGGTGCAAGGTTACGCTGTTCGTCCGTTAGCGTGATACCAAGGTTATCCGCCACGCTCTGGGCAAGCTGAATATCAATGTGCGCCAGCTGATCGACCACGCGCTCGCGGATGTAGGTGCGCACCACTTTGCTCAGTTCGAAGCTAAAGCCGCCTATGATGTGCTGTTGCTCAATCGGCGTCTGGCTGTTCCAGAACAGGCGAGGGTGGGCGTAATACTCACCGAACGAGGGGCTGCGCTCGCGAATTTTGTTGCCGTCGATACGCTCCTGGTACGATTCGAATCCGCCGCGTTTCGGCCCCGGCGGGGTTTCTCGCGGCCAGTTGTCGTTGATGGAGTTCGGCTCATAGTTTGCCGGGTTGGTATCAATATCCTGACGGTGCATCCCGTCGCGCTGGAAGTTATGGTACGGGCAGGTTGGGCGGTTAATCGGGATCTCGTGGAAGTTCGGCCCACCAAGACGGCTAATCTGCGTATCGGTATACGAGAACAGACGTCCCTGTAAGAGCGGATCGTTGGTGAAATCCAGTCCGGGGACGATGTGGCCCGGGTGGAACGCGGCCTGCTCGTTTTCGGCAAAGAAATTATCCGGGTTGCGGTTAAGCACCATTTTCCCCACCAGCTGAACGGGCACCAGCTCCTCAGGGATGAGTTTTGTCGGGTCAAGCAGGTCGAAATCGAACTTAAACTCGTCTTCTTCCGGGATCAGCTGTAAGCCCAGTTCATATTCCGGGAAGTCACCCGCTTCAATGGATTCCCACAGTTCGCGGCGATGGAAGTCCGGATCGCGCCCGGTGAGCTTCTGCGCCTCGTCCCATACCAGCGAGGCTTTGCCCGCTACCGGCTTCCAGTGGAAGCGCACAAACGTGGCTTTTCCTTCCGCGTTGATCATGCGGAAGGTATGAATACCGAACCCTTCCATCGTGCGATAGCTGCGCGGGATCCCACGGTCGGACATCGCCCACATCACGTTGTGTAAGGTTTCAGGCTGCAGGGAGACATAGTCCCAGAAGGTATCGTGCGCACTTTGTCCCTGGGGTATGGCCCAGTGGGGCTCCGGTTTTACCGCATGGACAAAGTCAGGAAATTTATGCGCATCCTGAATGAAAAACACCGGGGTGTTATTGCCCACCAGATCGAAAATACCCTCTTCGGTATAAAACTTGGTGGCAAAGCCGCGGATATCACGCACCGTGTCTGCCGAACCTGCGCCACCCTGCACGGTGGAGAAACGCACAAAGACCGGCGTGATTTTATCCGGGTCGGAGAGGAAATCCGCTTTGGTGATCGCTTTCAGGCTTTTATAGGGCTGGAAGTAGCCGTGCGCCGCAGAACCGCGCGCATGAACGATGCGTTCCGGAATTCGCTCGTGGTCAAAATGGGTAATTTTTTCCCGCAGGATGAAATCTTCCAGCAGGGTCGGTCCGCGCGTGCCTGCGCGAAGGGAGTTTTGATCGTCAGCAATGCGCACGCCCTGATTGGTGGTGAGTGCAAAACCTTCACCGCCTTTACGGTGTGGCTCAAGCGATTTCAGCTTCTCGTTTCCGGTGTCCGGCGATTTCATGCTTCCCGGCGCGGTTGGTTGTTCGCCAGGGGCTGATGGGCCCGGCGAGGGGCGGTGAGAGCCGTCAGCAGGGGCGAGAGAGTCCATACCCGGTTGAGATTCTTCAGTGCCATGAATCGGTGATTGATGTGATTTATCTTTGTTCGACATTGCACGCTTCTCCTTTATCCATTGCTAAAAACCCTATTAAGGATAGAACAATGTCGTGAGATAGCTCGCTAACTAAGTGTTTTTCACATGACGTTATTAACGAAAGGAGCCATCTTACCCACTCGGAGCGCGACGTAAGGCAGCAGGATCGGCTATCATAGAATTTTCCTGCTTCAAGAATTTGCTTTAGTGAATCCGTCGCTTATGAAACCTCTTCGTCAACAAAACCGCCAGGTTATTAGCTATGTGCCCCGCGTTGAGCCCGCGCCGCCTGACCATGCCCTGAAAGTGGATGGATTTCGTGATGTCTGGCTGCTTCGCGGTAAATATGTGGCTTTTGTCCTGATGGGGGAACATTTCCGCCGGTCGCCGGCGTTTTCCGTGCCGGAGTCAGCCCAGCGATGGGCGACGCAAATCCGCCAGGATGAAGAGGTTGAAGAATAACAGCCATAAAAAAACCGCCATCAGGCGGTTTTTTTATTTCTATCGAGATTAACGGTGCGCCAGCTCGGCGTCGTCTGCACTTTCCAGAATGGCTTTGTCGGTCTGCTTCAGCCACTGGCTGGTCAGCGTACCGGCAGTCATGGAGCCGCTCACGTTCAGCGCGGTACGGCCCATGTCGATCAACGGTTCAACGGAGATCAGCAGGGCGACCAGCGTGACGGGCAGGCCCAGCGCGGGCAGCACAATCAGCGCGGCGAAGGTTGCACCGCCGCCGACACCTGCAACGCCGGCGGAGCTGATGGTAACAATCCCGACCAGCGTGGCGATCCAGACCGGATCCAGCGGGTTGATACCCACGGTTGGGGCAACCATCACCGCCAGCATCGCCGGGTAGAGACCCGCGCAGCCGTTCTGACCGATGGTAGCACCAAAGGAGGCAGAGAAGCTGGCGATAGATTCCGGTACGCCCAGACGACGGGTCTGTGCTTCAACGTTCAGCGGAATAGACGCTGCGCTGGAACGGCTGGTGAAGGCAAAGGTCAGTACCGGCCATACTTTGCGGAAGTATTTCAGCGGGCTGACGCCGTTCACGCCCAGCAGGATACCGTGCACCACGAACATAATGCCCAGGCCCAGATAAGAGGCGACAACGAAGCTGCCCAGCTTAATGATGTCCTGCAGGTTAGAACCGGCTACCACTTTGGTCATCAGCGCCAGAACGCCGTATGGCGTCAGCTGCATGACCAGACGGACCAGCTTCATCACCCAGCTTTGCAGGGTATCAATCGCCGTCAGCACGCGTTCGCCTTTCGGCGCGTCGTCTTTCAGCAGCTTAAGCGCAGCCACGCCCAGGAACGCCGCGAAGATCACCACGCTGATGATAGAGGTTGGGCTTGCACCGGTCAGGTCAGCAAACGGGTTCTTCGGAATAAAGGAGAGGACCATCTGCGGAACCGTCAGATCAGCCACTTTACCCACGTAGTTGGTTTGAATTGCGGTCAGACGCGCCGTTTCAGCGGTACCCTGAACCAGACCTTCGGCCGTCAGGCCAAACAGGTTGGTGACCAGCACTCCCACCAGCGCGGCAATCAGCGTGGTAAAGAGCAGCGTACCAATGGTCAGAAAGCTGATTTTACCCAGCTGAGTTGCGTTATGCAGGCGGGCTACGGCGCTCAGAATAGAGGCGAACACCAGCGGCATAACGATCATCTGCAGCAGCTGGACGTAGCCGTTACCGACAATGTTGAACCACTGAATGGACTCTTTCAATACCGGACTATCGGAGCCGTAGACGGCGTGTAAGGCCAGACCAAACGCCACACCCATGACCAGACCGACCAGTACTTTTTTCGCCAGGCTCCACTGTTTGTGGCGCGCCTGCGCGAGAAGCAATAGTAATACGACGAACACGACTATGTTCGCGATGAGTGGAAAATTCATCCCCGTTCTCCTGATTTATTATGTGGGATCGGTTTTTCCCGATCCTGTTGGCGGAAGGTTAGCAGAAGTGTGATGTGGCGCTTATATCCAAATGGAATGGTTTATGACAAATGGAATGATTTTGTTGGTTTACTGTTCAATCTGGTGATGAATAAAACGATTGAACTGAAATTGCAGCGAATTGATCATCTGGGAAGACCAGCGCACTGCACTGTTTTCGGGCAAGGTTTGCGGCATCCAGACGGCGTAGGCGAACAGCGCCATGCACAGCACGCGTTCAAGCTGATTCCCTTTCTGCGGCGCAAGGATCGGAAAACGGAAACGCCAGCGGCAGGGCCAAAGCAACGGCACGCCCGCGGGCGTCAGCATATCGGCGAGGATATGGCTTAAATAACCCAGCACCATGCCCTGAATGGCATCGCCCGGCACTATCCAGCTTTCAGGGACTTTTAAATAGAAAAGCGTGAGCAGGCCAAAAACGGCCAGCAGGCTGTGGGTAAACCCGCGGTGGCCGAACGCGCGGGCGATGGGCTTCGACACCCACTTCAGGCGCTGTCCGAGGAAGGATTTGGGGTGGTCAATATCGGGCAGCAGACAGGTTAAAACGGCGGAAGGGACAATATGCCACCAGTCTCCCTGTGCAAGCACGGGAGTAAGTTCTGCGTTTTTGGCAAATACTGCGCACGCAATTGAAAAAAGCAGGTGGCCTTCCGCCGTCATGATAAAACCCACGAAACTGTCAATTTATACAGTATAGGGTTTTTATACAGTGGGCGAAAGAGGTGACGGTGTAACTGTTTGTCACAAACGCGCCTCAGCGCGCCAGCCAGCCGCCGTCGACGGCTAAGGTGTGACCATTCACGTAATCTGATGCGGGGGAGGCTAAAAAGACGACCGGCCCCTGAAGGTCATCCGGTACTCCCCATCGACCCGCCGGGATGCGGTCAAGGATCTCCGCGTTACGCTGTTCGTTATCGCGCAGCTGCTGCGTGTTGTTCGTCGCCATGTAGCCCGGCGCGATGGCATTCACGTTGATGCCATGTAGCGCCCACTCATTTGCCAGCAGGCGCGTGATCCCCAGTACGCCGCTTTTCGAGGCGGTATACGACGGCACGCGAATGCCGCCCTGAAAGGAGAGCATAGAGGCGATATTGATAATTTTGCCGCCCTGGCCCTGGGTGATAAATCGCTTAGCGACCGCCTGAGAGAGGAAAAAGAGCGACTTGAGATTCAGGTTCATAACGTCATCCCAGTCTTTTTCGCTGAACGTCAGGGCCTCCTCCCGGCGAATCGTCCCGGCATTGTTCACCAGAATATCAATTCGTCCCATCTCCGCCACGGCGGTGTCCACGACGTACTGAAGATTTTCCTGCTGGCTCAGATCGGCCCGAATAGCCACAAAACGTCTTCCCAGGGCGGTGACGGCGCTGGCCGTTTTCTCAGGAGCTTTGCGATTTACCCCAACGATATCGCAACCTGCCTGCGCCAGCGCAATAGCCATGCCTTGCCCCAGACCGGTATCGCACCCGGTGATGAGGGCTACTTTGCCTGAAAGAGTAAAGGTGTCCAGTATCATACGCGCCTCAGAAGCTGGTTATCGTCGTGTTGACGTTAAAGATAGGAGGCAGGGATGAGAAAAGCAAACAAAATGAAACTGTGTTTTGTTTTTATCAGGCAGCATGACGCTGCCTGTAAGAGGGGCGCTATTCGCCGCGCAGGTGTTGTACCGTCAGTTCAGCCAGCGAATTCAGCTTAACGTCGGCAAGAGCATACCGGGGATCGTGGCGGTTTTCTTCATCGGGCACCACAATGGAGCGCATACGCGCGGCTTTGGAGGCCACCATGCCGTTTACTGAATCTTCCAGCGCGACGCAGGTAAGCGGATCAAGACCCAGCTTCGCGGCGCAGTCCATATAGACCTGCGGATGTGGCTTGCTGTAGGGCAGTTTTTCCGCAGACGCCAGGGCGTCAAAACTGTCGCGCAGCTCAAACATGATCAGCACTTTTTCCAGCATATGCAGCGGTGAAGCGGAAGCCAGGCCAACCTTCAGCCCCTGAGACTTGCACAGCGCGACAGCCTCATGTACGCCCGGCAAGAGCGGCTTGTTCTCCTCCACCAGCGCGATGGCGCGGCTGATAATACGCGAGGTGACTTCGTCGCGATCGGGCCCAACCCACGGCTGTTGGGCGTACCACAGGTCAACGACCATATCAATACGCAGGCCCAGCGTGTCGGGAAGTTCATTACGGCGACTGATATCAACGCCCAGGCTGGCCATCACGTCCAGCTCGGCGCGATCCCACAACGGCTCGGAATCAATCAGTAATCCATCCATGTCAAAAATAGCGGCAAGTATCTGGCGCGGTGTCGACATCACAACGTCTCCTTATCCAGGTGTTCGACAGACGATAAGTGCTAAGCACAGTCTGCAATTTAGCATATTGCTTTTAAAGAGCGGGCGAAATTGATGTCCAGCAGGTAGACTTAGGCTCAAATCACGCGTCTTTATGAAGAGGAACTGATGACGTATCAACAAGCTGGACGCATTGCTGTCTTAAAACGTATTGCAGGCTGGGTGATTTTTATTCCCGCCGTCATTTCTACGCTGATATCCGTGCTGAAGTTTATGTACGATCACAGCGAAAAACAGCCGGGCATTAATGCGGTAATGCTTGATTTTGCGCATGTCATGATTGAGATGGTGCGGTTTAATACCCCGTTCCTGAACGTCTTCTGGTTCAACTCGCCAACGCCGGACTTTCACCAGCAGCTGAATGTTGGGTTCTGGATTATCTATGCGCTGATTTTTATTGCGATGGCGCTGCAGGCATCGGGCGCACGAATGAGTCGCCAGACCCGTTTTTTACGCGAAGGGGTGGAAGATCAGCTTATCCTTGAGAAGGCGAAAGGTCCTGAAGGAATGAGCCGGGAGCAGATTGAATCCCGCATTGTGGTGCCTCGTCACACCATTTTCCTGCAAATTTTCCCGCTCTATATCCTGCCGGTTATCATCATCGTGGCGGGATATTTCTTCTTCTCACTGCTCGGTTTTCTGTAACGAATTAGGGTGGCGGCAAGGCCACCCGTTTTGTCTTTAAGCCGCAAGCACGCGTTCAAGCGCACGCTGGGCGTTGACCAGATGTTGCCCGCCAAAAAGAATGGCTCGGTTCATCAGCGTATAGAGCTGATACACGGGCTGGCGCTCAAGGAAGTCCGGCGGCAGGGGGGAGACAGACTGATAGCCATCGTATATTTGCGGCGGTTGTTCGGGATGCAGGGGCAACATGGCCAAATCGCACTCTCTGTCGCCCCAGTAGCAGGCCGGGTCGAAGATATACGGGCCGTTGGGGCCCAGCGCGCAGTTATCGGACCATAAATCACCGTGCAGCAAAGACGCCTGAGGCTGGTGGGAGGCCAGGCGCTGTTGCACATGCTCGACGATGGCATCAATATTGCCAAATTCCAGCCCTTTCTCTGCGGCCAGCTCAAGCTGCCATCCGATGCGCTGCTCGGCAAAGAACGTCGACCAGCGGCGCTGCCAGGCATTGGGCTGCGGCGTGGTGGAAAGGTCGTTGTCGAAGTCGAGACCAAACTGGGGCTGGTCGCTCCACTGGTGCAGGCGCGCTAACTGTTGCCCGAGAATAAAGGCATTATGGGCGTCCAACGGGCGGGCAGGGAGATAGTCCATCACCAGAAAGCTGTAGTCCCGGTCACTGCCCACGGCCAGCACCTCAGGTACCGTCACCGTTTTACTGCGGGACAACAGTTCAAGCTGATCGGCTTCAGCGGTAAAAATCGGGAGCAGCTCTCGCTCGTCGCATTTAACGAACAGATCGCGTCCTGCGTAGCGTAAATGCCACGCGGCGTGAATTTCCCCGCCCGGCAGCTCGTTACGCAGTTCAATTTCACCTTCACCCAATTGCTCATGTAAAAGATGACTGATAGCCTGCCACATGTTGACTCTCCCATGTTGTCTGCCAGATCATAAAGTTAGCGCATAACTGCGGTAAAAAAATACGAACTAACGCACACCTGAGCGGATTAATTTCATGCAGGGCACTTATTGTTCTTTTTTCTGCCAGCGTTCCCACGTCTCCACGGTGATGTCGGCAGGCTTGTCGGTCACGCTTTCCACCAGGCTGGCGGCCAGCGCATGCACCTCTTCTTCACTCAGGGCTGCGATCAGGCCAAACGCCAGGGTGCCTAAATCATGAATATGACCTTCGTCATCCGTTAGCGTGAGCAGGAAATTCGCCCGTGTAAAGGCATTGTTGAGCTCGTTAAGCTCGGTCAGCGATGCTTCATGAAGGCTGATGGTCACGACGTAGCGGGTGATATCACCACTGCTCATAATTCACCTCGTTGTTATCCTGAAAGTTTTTTTAGCATAGTCGATACGCCATATTTGGCGACTTCCACAGATATCCCCCTCCGCCAGGAGGGGGATATATCGGTTAGCTTCGTGACAGGTAATCGACGATTTTCTGCGTATCGGCAAGCGAACACAGGCGCGTTCCCTGATTGATGGTGGCGGCACTCCCCGCCGCGACGCCATAGCGCGTCATCTCCAGAAGTGATGCGCCCTGCGCCAGCTTCAGCGCCATCGCGCCGACCATACTGTCGCCTGCGCCGACGGTGCTCTGGCTCTTCATTGGGGGCGGAACAACCTGCACAAAGCCCGTCTTGTCGACGGCCAGCGCACCCTGAGGACCGAGAGAGACGACAACGCGGTGCGCTTTGCCGCTGCGAACCAGTTCTTCTGCGGCAGTACGCACGTCATCCGGCTGGCTAAGTTCGCGATTAACAAGCGCACTCAGCTCTTTCTGGTTAGGCTTAACGAGCTCAAGCTGTCCGGGTTCTAATGCCGCCTGCAGGGCTTCGCCTGAACTGTCGACAATGCAGCGAATGCCGCGCTGAAGTACGGCATCAACCAGTGCTGTCAGCTTTTCTGTTTTGACACCTGGCGGCAGGCTACCGCTGATGACCAGCAGCGAGCCGCTTTCAATGGTTAGCACCTTCTCTTCCAACTGACGAAACTCATCGTCGCTCAGCCTGGCGCCTGGCATAACGAAACGATACTGCTCCCCGCTGGACTCAACGTGGACATGCAGGTTCTGCCGGGTCCAGTCTTTGGCGTCTACGGTATCCACGGCAACCTGTTCATCGGCCAGCAAGGCAACAAGATGCTCCCCCGTGGCACCACCGGCCGGAAAGATGGCAGTCGCTTTACCGCCGAGGTGGGTAATCGCGCGCGCAACGTTAATCCCGCCACCGCCCGGCTCAAATACGGGTGCGCTACAGCGTAGTTTACCTTCCGGGTAAATCTGCGGCGTTATGGTCGCGGAGTCGAGGGAAGGGGAGAGCGTCAGCGTATAAATAGAAGCCATCATAACCTCCTTTTAGCATGGGTTCTTTTAAGCCTGGCACCGATCGACAGGAAGGCAATGTAAATAACAGTATGATTTTAAAAATGAATGCTGACATAAATGCGATGAGGGATATATAAAATAAAACGCGTTTTGAGATCGTTCTTATTCAAAAAATGAAATAAGAAAATATTGCTATGTTATTTGCGCCTTTTTATAATTTGTTACCTTTCTCTGGACGCCTTGTCATTGATCCTCAAGAAAGTTTCCGAGACCGTGGTGGTCTCTTTTTTTGTTGTACGGACTCCTTAAATAAAATGAAGCTTTTGAAGACAGTACCCGCAGCACTGATGCTGGCGGGTGGCGTTTTTGCATCACTGAATGCAGCCGCCGATGACACCGTTTTTACTGTCATGGACGATCCCTCCACTGCCAAAAAACCGTTTGAAGGTAACCTGAACGCCGGATATCTCGCGCAATCGGGTAACACGAAAAGCTCTTCTCTGACGGCGGACAGCACCCTGACCTGGTACGGCAATACCACTGCATGGTCGCTGTGGGGGAATGCCAGCAACACGTCCGCTAACGATGAACGCTCATCCGAGAAATACGCGGTCGGTGGACGTAGCCGTTACAACATGACCGACTATGACTACATCTTTGGTCAGGCAAGTTGGTTAACCGACCGCTTCAACGGCTATCGCCAGCGCGATGTGTTCACCGCCGGTTATGGTCGTCAGTTCCTGAATGGTCCGGTACACAGCCTCCGTTTCGAATTCGGTCCTGGTGTCCGCTATGACGAGTACACCAATGGCGAAAATGAAACCCAGCCGCTGGGCTATGCTTCCGGCACGTATGCCTGGCAGATGACCGACAACACCAAATTTACGCAGGGTGTTTCTGTGTTTGGTGCCGAGGATACGACGCTGAATTCCGAAAGCGCTTTGAATGTGGCTATCAATGAACACTTCGGTTTGAAATTGGCCTACAACGTGACCTGGAACTCTTCACCGCCAGAAACGGCACCGGATCATACCGATCGCAGAACCACGATTTCGCTGGGCTATAAAATGTAATCATGGCGGGCCGATGAAAGTGTCGGCCCGTTTTCATTATTATGGTTAACCCGCGCCAATAAACTCTCATCACGCGCCACGGCAATTATTTTTATTTGTACTTAGCCCCAAATCATTGCCGCCCACCGAAATAACAGCATTGCACCGCAGATGGCAACCAGCACCAGCACCATTTTCCAGTGTTTTACGGCAAATCGTTTTGTTGGCATAACCTAATCCTTGTTCGTTGATACGCATAGTCTATCAAACGGGGCTAAAAGATGCGCCTTCCCGGGAGCGATCGAGTTATGCCAACAAGGGGTCGGCTCAGAACCAGTGGAATCGTTCGGCGAGGATCAACACTAAACCTGTTGCGGAAAGGACGTTCAAAATCACAACCGTTCTACTGGATACATTCATGGTATGCACCTGTTGATATAAAAGGCATGTTCAAGAGTAGCCCAGCATGTCTGAAATGCGAGCGCCGGAGAGATGCAATCTGCAAATCTACGCTACGTGCCAGCCCATCATTCTGGCTGCAGAGGGTGCAATCTCCTTGCTGATAGTGTTAACATTACGTCGCTTGCCGTAAATCCGCATTAATCTGAATTCGGCAGGTGCATGATGACGAACCAATTTGACGATTGTTGGTCAGATGGTGTCGTAATCTATTGTCAAATCACGATTATTTTCTTTGTATATGCTCTTATGTGTGGGGCATCACTGCAAATAAGGATATAAAATGCCTGTAATTACTCTTCCTGATGGCAGCCAACGCCATTTCGACCACGCTGTTAGCCCTATGGATGTCGCCCTGGACATCGGTCCTGGCCTCGCGAAAGCGACCATCGCCGGCCGTGTGAACGGTGAGCTGGTTGATGCGTCCGATCTGATTGAAAACGATGCGACGCTTGCAATCATCACCGCGAAAGACGAAGAAGGTCTGGAGATCATTCGTCACTCCTGCGCACACCTGTTGGGTCATGCTATCAAGCAGCTGTGGCCAAACACCAAAATGGCGATCGGTCCGGTTATCGACAACGGTTTCTACTACGACGTTGATCTTGACCACACCCTGACCCAGGAAGATATCGACGCGCTCGAAAAACGTATGCACGAGCTCGCCGAGACCAACTATGACGTCATCAAGAAGAAAGTCAGCTGGCACGAAGCGCGTGAAACCTTCGTCAAGCGTGGCGAGAGCTATAAAGTCTCTATTCTCGATGAAAACATTGCTCATGATGACAAGCCTGGCTTGTACCATCACGAAGAATACGTCGACATGTGCCGTGGACCGCACGTGCCGAACATGCGCTTCTGTCATCATTTCAAACTGATGAAGATCGCCGGCGCCTACTGGCGTGGCGACAGCAACAACAAGATGTTGCAGCGTATCTATGGTACCGCGTGGGCGGATAAGAAAGCCCTGAACGCGTACCTGCAACGCCTGGAAGAGGCCGCGAAGCGTGACCACCGTAAAATCGGTAAGCAGCTTGACCTGTACCACATGCAGGAAGAAGCGCCGGGTATGGTGTTCTGGCATAACGATGGCTGGACTATCTTCCGTGAACTGGAAACGTTCGTACGTTCCAAGCTGAAAGAGTACCAGTATCAGGAAGTGAAAGGCCCGTTCATGATGGACCGTGTGCTGTGGGAAAAAACCGGCCACTGGGACAACTACAAAGATGCGATGTTCACCACCTCGTCCGAGAACCGTGAATACTGCATCAAGCCAATGAACTGCCCGGGCCACGTTCAGATCTTCAACCAGGGTCTGAAATCCTACCGCGACCTGCCGCTGCGTATGGCGGAGTTCGGTAGCTGCCACCGTAACGAGCCATCGGGCGCGCTGCACGGTCTGATGCGCGTGCGTGGCTTTACGCAGGATGATGCGCATATCTTCTGTACTGAAGATCAGGTTCGTGATGAAGTTAACGCCTGTATTCGTATGGTCTACGATATGTACAGCACCTTTGGCTTCGAGAAGATCGTGGTCAAACTCTCAACGCGTCCGGAAAAACGTATCGGTAGCGATGAGACCTGGGATCGCGCAGAAGCGGATCTCGCCGTAGCGCTGGAAGAGAACGGTATTCCGTTCGAATACCAGCTGGGTGAGGGTGCATTCTACGGTCCGAAAATTGAATTTACCCTGTATGACTGCCTCGATCGCGCATGGCAGTGCGGTACTGTACAGCTGGACTTCTCCCTGCCGCAGCGTTTAAGCGCCTCTTATGTTGGCGAAGACAACGAGCGTCAGGTACCGGTCATGATTCACCGTGCTATTCTCGGTTCTTTGGAGCGCTTCATCGGCATCCTGACCGAAGAGTTCGCGGGCTTCTTCCCAACCTGGCTTGCGCCAGTGCAGGTCGTGGTGATGAACATTACCGATTCTCAGGCAGATTACGTTAAAGAATTGACGCAGAAACTACAAAATGCGGGCATTCGCGTAAAAGCAGACTTGAGAAATGAGAAGATTGGCTTTAAAATCCGCGAGCACACTTTACGTCGTGTCCCGTATATGTTGGTCTGTGGTGATAAAGAGGTGGAAGCAGGCAAAGTTGCCGTTCGCACCCGCCGTGGTAAAGACCTGGGCAGCCTGGACGTAAGTGAAGTGATTGAGAAGCTGCAACAAGAGATTCGCAGCCGCAGTCTTCAACAACTGGAGGAATAAGGTATTAAAGGCGGAAAACGAGTTCAAACGGCACGTCCGAATCGTATCAATGGCGAGATTCGCGCCCAGGAAGTTCGCTTAACAGGTCTGGAAGGCGAGCAGCTGGGGATTGTGAGTCTGAGAGAAGCGATCGAAAAGGCTGAAGAAGCTGGAGTAGATTTAGTTGAAATCAGCCCTAACGCCGAACCGCCAGTTTGTCGTATCATGGACTACGGCAAGTTCCTTTATGAAAAGAGTAAGTCTTCTAAGGAACAGAAGAAGAAGCAAAAAGTTATCCAGGTTAAGGAAATCAAATTCCGTCCTGGTACCGACGATGGCGATTATCAGGTAAAACTCCGCAGCCTGATTCGCTTTCTGGAAGATGGCGATAAGGCCAAGATCACGCTGCGTTTCCGCGGTCGTGAGATGGCCCACCAACAGATTGGTATGGAAGTGCTTAACCGCGTCCGTGACGATCTGAGTGAACTGGCAGTAGTCGAATCCTTCCCTACGAAGATCGAAGGCCGCCAGATGATCATGGTGCTCGCTCCTAAGAAGAAACAGTAAGGCCTTCAAGCAGCAAAATCTGTGGAGCCTTCGGGTTTCATAGGTTTTGTTCGCCTATGTTTCGTTTATTTAACAATGCGAAGTGGAAGTTATTAAGATGCCAAAAATTAAGACCGTACGCGGTGCTGCTAAGCGCTTCAAAAAAACCGGTGGTGGTGGATTTAAGCGTAAGCACGCAAACCTGCGTCATATTCTGACCAAAAAATCTACTAAGCGTAAACGTCACCTGCGTCCAAAAGGCCTTGTTTCTAAAGGCGATCTGGGTCTGGTTATCGCGTGCCTGCCGTACGCATAAGCCGTTAACGTTTAATTTTTTACTAAGAATATAGATACAGGAGAGCACATATGGCTCGCGTAAAACGTGGTGTAATTGCACGTGCACGTCACAAGAAAATTTTGAAACAAGCTAAAGGCTACTACGGTGCGCGTTCACGCGTATACCGCGTTGCCTTCCAGGCTGTTATCAAAGCAGGTCAGTACGCTTACCGTGACCGTCGTCAGCGTAAGCGTCAGTTCCGTCAACTGTGGATTGCGCGTATCAACGCAGCAGCACGTCAGAACGGTATTTCTTACAGCAAATTCATCAACGGCCTGAAAAAAGCCTCTGTTGAAATCGACCGTAAGATCCTGGCTGACATCGCAGTATTCGACAAAGTAGCGTTCACCGCTCTGGTCGAAAAAGCGAAAGCAGCACTGGCATAAGCCAGTTGAGAGAGGGGGCCTGGCTCCCTCTTTTCATTTAACACC